>JAWZYV010013903.1:0-92860 GCA_038373885.1 Cheiracanthium punctorium
AAATAATAAAATAATATAACATTTATAATACTTAGAATAATAAAATAGAATACTGTAACTGGGGAAAACAGGCCTCAATGATAAACTCGCTTTTAGGGATGGCAACTCATAAGCTGGCCCGTTGCTTAGCGATGGCCCCGGGTGAGGTAACCATGCCTCCTCGAAATTCGAGGACAGTCCCCAAATATGGATCTTTTTTTCATTTTGTCCCCAAAAATACTTTGTCCCCAAATTTAAAGATTTGTACTTTTTTCCCCTGAAAGTTTCCGTTTAGTTTATTTCTTTCAGAAAAAACTGAAGAAAAATAAACCAACTAAAACCGCCATCAACTCACAGAACGAATGAAATTCGATCTTTGAAAACGTTTATTGTCATTGTGCGTGTACAGACATTCAATAAAGTATCCGATTATGAGACTGTTACGAATTTTCGGGGCAATCCGCTGCTCTGTGGCTTAAAATGGTTTAAAATTCGTATTCTACGCTTCAAATAGATAAATTTTGCTTTTTGTTGCATCAAAATCGGCCAATTAGAACCGGAGATATGGAGGTTTCGGTTTGCCATTGTTTTTCAATGGAGGTTCTAGAAATCTCGAGAAATATTGGTCCTAGGGCAGCGTTCTCTTCACATTTGGGGACTTATTTTTGGCGCCAAATTTGGCGATGTTTCGCCAAAAGTCGCCGAGCTTGGCGACATTTTGGTCATTTGGCGCGATTTTCCGAATGGGGCCTGGATGTTGTTTTTCCTGCATTAAAAACGCATAATAAACCTAACATTTCTCTTCTATGACGTAATCAGAAGTCCCGCTTTATCTGGAATATACTTTTCTAGAAACTGCTCGCAGCTTCTGCCTCGGATATATATAAATTCCACCAGCACGCTGCCCCGACAGTTCAGTGCGAGTTGAACGCTCAATGTGTGAAGATCTCTCAGTACGCTTGTTTTGTGTGAATTGATAGTGCTATAGAAGCTGTGTTTTAGCTTGCTTTGTGAAGCTATTTTTAAAGTGCTGTGTGTAAATTCTTCATTGCTGTGTCTTAAGGGATTGTGTACTATATCCCTTGAATATTTCCACGGAATTTTTGACTGTGAAAGTGACTTATTTTGTGTGAGAAATACAGCATTTGTGAGAGCTTCTGATCCAAGCGGATTGTTAAAGGCACGTTACTGCTAGATTGTGCTTGTGAATTGTGTACAGCTGATTGTTCTACGAAGTTCTAGAAACAACTAAGTTTGTGTTCCATCCTGACAAGTGACTTTTTTACTTGAACTTTTTACACCAACAGGACTTTAGAACGACGAACCCCAGGAGTAGCAGAGTAATTTCGCAACAAGACGAATTTCCCATTTCAGTTTTGTTAATGATTCATCACTTTTCATGAAGAACCATGTTTTAAATATGAAATTGACGTACGAAAATTTTCTTGCACTCGAATACTTTTTTTAGAGGGTATACAAAGTTTCCTGAAAAATTATCACAAAATTATCCAATGTAAAAAGCAATGTCTTCTGAAAAATACAAATACTATTCCAAGAGTTAAATTTCGAATAAATTGCAATATTTCAACAGTATGTTCCTTTCATATTTCTGGTTTAAGTAAATATTTATAAATGAATGGAATACTTCCATTAATTTATTAGAAAAAAGAATACACAATTGATATAAAGAGCTATTAGAGTTCATTTTTCAGTATCAAAGTCAGTTAAGATTTAAAGTATGGGTATACTGGTATACACCCTCCAAAAAAGTATTCGAGTAAAAATTTCCTATGTTGGTTTCGTATATTAATAATTATTTATCATAGAATATGAATTAGGCTATGTATAAATATGACTTTCCATATTTCTGTCACGTATTACGTTTATCAAAAACTCAATTATTATTCGCAAATCTAAAATAGGAAATTTCTCTCTTACTCGAATACTTTTTTTGGAGGCTGTACATGGTCAGAGTGGCTATTCGGACCGGCCGGTGCGGATAGCTTACAGGCTATTCGTCCCGTTCTGTAGTGCTGCCATCTATATTTAAATGTTTGTACTAATAATTCACCAATACTTTATTTAAAATTGTATGTTTACTTAGACCAAAGAAAATGAATTTCGTCCGCAATTTCTATTTTTAAAATTTATATTTAAGCTTTGGTCTGAAATGAGTAAGCTTTTAATATGAGGTATAAAACTACAAAAATTTAAATTCCCGTTAATGAAATTCAGTGTAAGCTTTACAATAAAGGCAATCGTAAGTTTCCGAAAGGTTTGACGACTGGAAATAGAATTGCATGAAAATTCTTTTATACATATTTAATGTATTCATGACGTTATTTTATACGTATGTAAAATTATCAAATGAAACAAACAATTTTGCAAATTTTTATACAATTCCAATTTTAACGATCATTAAATTCATCGGAAATAATCCTCGCTTGTTAACTTTGCTTATTTTTTAATGAATTTTACATATATTTTTATGTAAACTATTATTTTTTTAAACATACTTCAAGTTTGCAATATATATAAAGCTTTGGTTTAATAAAATTTAATTAACTTTTACATAAGGGATGAGGGCTCCTCACGTCGTGTTCGTTTTCTTAAAATAAATTTAATGAGGCAAACAAATACAATTCTAAAGATGTAGTATCTCACGAAAGCAGGGCCCGATTATGAGCATCAGGGACTTGGGGCATTGATGGATTTGGGAGCCCCATCTATGAAATTTGTTTTACTTTACATAAAATTTTGATATAAAAAAGAATATTTCAGAACAACATTTGAAATTGGGGCCCTGGGCAAAGTCCCTATTTGCCCATTCGATAATAAAGCCCTGCACGAAAGTAACATAAATATAATAAAGTCAATAAAAAACACAGAAATATTATATTCTGCTCCATATATTCAACTTTTTAAACCAATCATGCAATTAAACAGGTTTAGCTTTTCGAAGAATAATTCTTTTATTTTATTTATTATTTCCCTCCCCCTTCTTTACGCGAAACATTGGAAAGAGAAATTTTAAAAAGAAGGCAATATAAATTAGTTTATTTATTAATAGGTATTTCATTTAATTTTTTGTAACCATGTCCATGTATAAATGTTTTTGGAGTGCTGTAACATAGCTCAAATATAATTTTCACAGTGACCTTTTGTGTGCTAAGCAGATAATATTTTTGCACTTATTTAATTGAACAAACTAGTGTCAGGTTTAACAATATAAAAAAATCTGGAGTGACTCCACTCGACTTTCCAAACACTTACGATTAAGATCATTACCAAGCATTTTTATAAATTTTAATCGATGAATAATTCAAACATATATACCAAATTGAAGCTCAATGGAATGCGCCGTTTAAACGCTAGCGCACTTTCAAGAATTTCCCTCCATAGGCCATAATGTAAAAGAAATCTTCGTCGTAGCCCTGTAGAAAAACTGTAAGTCCTATGCGTACCAAACTCAATACCGGTTTTGCGACGGTGGTTTGCAACATATATACCCAATTAGAGCTCAATCCAATGCCCCGTTTAGGAGCTATCGTGTTCACTCACATACACACACACATACATACATACACCTCGTAAAAATAGCATAAATGAATTCGGAAGACCTCAAAACGTGTCACCAAAATCTCGAAGTCGAATTTTTACTTTCCGAACATGTACCCCTCCAAAAAAAGTATTCGAGCAAGAGAGAAATTTCCTACGTTGGTTTCGTATCTTAAAAATTATTTATCATAGAATATGAATTAGGCTATTTATAAATGCGACATTTCGTATTTCCGTAAAGTTGTGCATTTTCCAAAAACTCAATTATTATTCGTAAATCTAATATAGGAAATTTCTCTCTTGCTCAAATACCTTTTTTGGAGGGTGTACCATGTAAGGAAAGTATTGTAATCATGAAAAAAATCGAATTCGAGATTTTGGTGTATTTACACGTTTTGAGGTCTTCTGAATTCATTTATGCTATTTTTACGAGATGTGTGAGTGTGTGTGTGGGCGCCGGCAGAATATTTCCCAGGGGGGGCAAAGACTACTCCAGGGGGAAGCAAAGACTACTCAAGGGGGGGGGTAAAGACTACTTCAACGTATGGTTACCATGTTGGAAAGAGCAAAAAGCAGGGGAAAACACTGCATACAAAAATCCAGGGGGGGGGCATTTACCCCCCTTGCCCTATGCTGCCGGCGCCCTGTTTGTGTGTATGTGAGTGAACACGATAGCTCCTGAACGGGGTATTCGATTGAGCTCAAATTCGGTGTATATGTTATAAACCACCGTCGCAAGACCGGTATTGATTTTGGCGTGTATAGGACTTTTAGTTTTTCTACAGGACTACGACAAAGATTTCTTTTACATTATGGGAGGAAATTCTTGAAAGTGCGCTAGCGTTTAAACGGTACATTCGATTGAGCTCAAATTGGGATACATGTTATAAACCACTATCGTAAGACCGGTATTGATTTTGGTGTGTATAGGACTTAGTTTTTCTACAGGGCTACGACAAAGATTTCTTTTACATTATGGCCTATGGGGAGAAATTCTTGAAAGCGCGCTTAGCGTTTAAACGGTGCATTCGATTGAGCTTCCATTTGGTATGTATGTTTGAATTATTCATCAATTAAAATTTATTTAAATGCTTGGTAATGATCTTAATCATAAGTGTTCGGAAAATTGAGTGGAGTCACTCCAGATTTTTTCATGATTACAATACTTTCCTTATATGGTACATGTTCGGAAAGTAAAAACTCTCAGGTCATAAAATGAATGATTTTTAATTTTAAATAGTTATAAGCATAGTACATTTAAGATTTTAAATTTTCACTTTGCATTGCGCTAGTTACAAGTACAGTTGCACACATTTAAGTAAATTTTTAAAATGTTTCCCCTAATACAACACATTCTCATAACATTTTTCTTTTTTAAGTTTTATGAGCACTTTGTCCTATGGCGTGAAATGGTAAAATGAGTAAGTATTCTTATAGATAAATTGTCATATTTAAAGAATATTAAGCAAAATACTAAATAAACAATGACGTTATTTTATATATTTTGCAGCACTTATATTTAAGTAATTAGCATTTCATTTGTTCTATTCATACATTTAAAACATCGAAAATTGGTTCTCAGAATTCAGTATCATCAGTATTGTCACCAGTCATTCAAGGATTCTGACCTACCGTGCGGCTGTCGATCTGGAGCTTTGGTCGGTTTTCTCTAGATGTCACATGAATAAGCGTTTGAACCCCTTAGAAAGTTTGCCGCCTGAGACATCCCTTAGACAGATTATCCCAAGTGTAGTGTTTGCCTTAAATACACAATGCAATACAATGTATCCATTCATTTTACTATCAAATGACCAAAGAGAATATGGCACTGCGAAATATTCATAAAAGTACTGTATGATCTGTTTTGCATAAATGTTATCGGTTATGTACTAGTAGAGTTCAGCCATTATAAGAACGGACTAAGGTATCCTCCTCCATTTTTCCAAGCACATATACTTCTTCAGAAAAAAAAAGGTACTATACAATTACCAATATATCAAATTAACTATATTGTTTTACTAAACAAGAACAAGGGTCGCTGATCATACTGCAATACAATAAAATAAAAGGCAAGTCGTTTCAAAATAGTACCCTACACTTTTGAGTACCATCTCTTATCTTCCATATGAGAGTAAATCAACATTAAATGAGTACTAATGAATTGAAAATTTAAATTTTATTAAAATGTAAATATGTAACCATAGGAAGTCGGGAAAAAACGCACAATATTGAAGGGGTTATTTTTTTAGATGAGCAGGGGGGGGGCGCGTGAAATAAAAAAATGTAAGGCAGGAGTGGGCACACGAAAGGGCGCAAACAGAAGTACTTTCATGTATTTTGTATTTATCTGCATTGAAAATTGACATTCAGGTAATTTTCCAAGGACAGTTGTCTGATTTATAAGTGCACAGTATGCACAGTAGCCCCATTGCCCCCTAGGTTTTGGTGAAGTGAAATTTTTTTAAGCATTTAAATTTTTTTGTATCCGTTTTGCAGTTAAATGTTTCATACTCTGAAAGCCCCCCCCCCCCAGTAGAAACATTAGTATTTTCACTTAAATCCTGGTTTCAAATCAAATTTGTAGAAGAGTGGGGTGAAGGCGCTTTTTCCAGCTTCACATTAAAAACATAAAGAATGTAGGAAAAACTCTAATGGAAAAAACGCCAACCAGGAAAAAAAAACTAATCCTCCCTTCACCCCCCCCCCTTTAAACCAATAATTTTTACTTAAATATTGTACATGAACTTGTTTCGTTGTTCAGTAAATATGATAACATATTTAATCAAATATTGGCTTGCCCTCAAATTCTTTTGTTTTTGAGTAAAGGAGGTGCTTTTGTAATTTCAGAGCATTCAATTTTAATCTATTATCATATTAATCACAAAAATTTAAAACCAAGCCACATGTCAAGATCATGAAGGTCATAAAAGGGAGGAAAGGAGGGGAGGGAAATCTTCCCTTCTTTTTCCTGGAAAAAAGGAAAGATTCCTTCAACAAAAGATACTATGACCGTCGGAAATAGTGTACGGTCAAGCAATTTCTTTGAGGTTGATTCCTGTTCAACTCACAAAATACATGTACTGTACAAACATTTTACATTTAAGAATATTATACCCAGTAAAAACATTTAAAAGCTATGTGATAATAAATATTTTATCACATTTTTTATATCAGCTATTCTATCTAGAAAGATACATCCTTTTATTGAGATTTTTTAAAACAAAATATTCAAAATTATATAAATGAAAATTTTTAAAAGCTGAATAGAAACTGAATTGACTTCAAACGATTTATTTAAATTTTAATGAAACTTAAAATCATAATAATTTCATTTTTTTTTCTCTAAAATATTTAAATAATTTTTATTTCCTAGTTTTGTGGAACTTCTAAATAGTGATGAATTATATATAAATGACAATAAAACATTCAAACTAATATCAAAATATTCAGAAGCCATGTGCCTCAGATTAACTAAAATCTTAAAGGTAATATGATATATTCTCTTGAAAATAATAAAATAAAGAAATAATTTAATTACTGAATTATTAATTTAATTAACTGATTGTTCAATTTGTGTGTATTCTTAGGACAAAGTCCTAGTCATTCGGTAACAAATTATAACATTTTCGAAAATTTTAAATACCATCTCTCACCTAACAGGCAATCCTAAAAAAAGAATATAAGACTCTACAGATTTAACATGCACGTTCTCTGTAATATATTACCACCTTTAGTCTGATTCGTAATCAGTTATGGATTATTATTACTGGTTTTCTTTTTATAAGTGCAAGAGTTTACTCTGATTCATGGTAATTTATCATTTAACTCTTTGGTTTTAAATAATAATTCTTAAAAATAAAGGATTTATAAGTATACCGTTACCGGGTGATTCAAAATAGATGTTAAGGCAATTATTTTTTAAACCGTAAGTGATCGAAACATACTTCCAATTAGAAAAGTTCGTCAAATTAAGACTAGCTTTCAGATATGGCATTTTTTTACTAGGGGTTGTGTACATTTAAAATACGAAATTTAGTTTTTATACGGTCCCTCTTTCTTACCCTTTATATTTAGAAGAATGTTGCTCTTTGTCTAAGAAAATTAATGAAACAAATCCCGTGTCTCTAAGTGAAATAGTTAGCGAGAAAATTAATTTTGAAAATGATGACTTATACCACTTTACCTACGGTGTTGGCGTCAATTTTCAGTCAGTTTTAATATAAATTTTAAAAATAGAAATTGCGGACGAAATTCGTTTTCTTTGGTCTAAATAAACATACAATTTTAAATAAATTATTGGTGAATTATTAGTACGGACATTTAAATATAGATGGCAGCACTACAGAACGGGCCGAATAGCCTGTAAGCTATCCGCACCGGTCGGTCCGGATAGCAACGGCCGTACATGGTAATATGTTGATCCTCGAATAAGTCCTCGAAAATATTTTCTACTGTCCCCAAAGTTTCCTTGGATTCGAGGACAATGCTTGATTTGTCCCCAAAATACAGTTTAGAAATATGGTCGCCTTAGTTTTCAGGGAAGGAATCCCGTTGCCGATGTAGGTCCTTTCCAATCTTAGTCCATGCAAAAACCACAAAAATACAGTTTACTCATCCGCCATTCTGGTTCAGGGTGCGTAGTGTGGCGGCACGAGATCACCTCCGCGCACACAACCAATGGCGTATCCAGGAATCATTTTGGGGGGGTGCATATCGTCATTACCATGAAAGAAGTTATGTACCACTGGGTGAAATCTAAATATCCCATTATGGACGCCCATATGGGGGGTTCGCCACCCCTCTCCCCCATCACAGCCACCGGTGTAGTTAACAATCTTGTAGCATACTGAAATCTTCCATCAAATTAATAAATCAAATTAATTAAGTTTTCAAGTATTTGAAGACTCAATATGAGCTCCTCAAAATACATGGACGGCTCAAACTACCACTCATGTATAAGTTTCTTGTTTCTCCCATTTAAACCTGTTCAAGAATTAATATAATTTTTCTAAGTTGTTAAAGGTTACAAAATTAAAGATCATGGGGAAAAGTGGTAAAGATAGCATAAAGAACGAAAATTCGTATTTACCAGAATCTGCGGAATACCACATCGTTAAAAATTCGATAGAAGTCATTTTATGATTGAAAAAACAGCCACAATTTAAAGAATAGTCAAAAAGAAGTGGTTATAATAAAATGAAAAATTCCATACAGATTATTTTTTACAAGGTTATATTTACTCTCCCTGTTTATTTCTGCATAATATTTAAGACTTCTTCACTTACAGAAAATTATTTTTTTATACATGTACACTAGAGATGAGTTCGGGCTCATTTTTTGAAGCCCGAGCCCGAGGACTTTTAACCGAGCCCGAAATTTCAGCTAAAGATTAAAAAAAAAATTCAATTACTTCATTGATAGAATACAATAAATTTTGCCTTTTATGCAAATTAAAGACAAATATAGTTGCAAACTGTCAATTCACTTTCTAATTCTTTATATCCATATTTATCAAATAATGTCGGATCTCATGACTAAGTAATTTAAGCCGCCGTTCTGAAATACCCAAAGAGTTTCACGCACCTTCTAGGCGCCTGTGCCCCTATTTTTTTTTTATAAGTACTTTTATTTTCCTCATGAATCCCTTTTTAAAATCTGTTTCAAGGAGTATGTTCAATAAAGAAGAAAGTTTTCACGAGCCCGAGCCCGAACGCAGTTGTGAATTACAGAGCCAGAGCCCGGTTCGGGCCCGGGCTTTCGGGCTCGGGCTGAGCCCGTCTCACCTCTAGCGTACACGGTTGCGCAGCAGTCCAGCCCAGAGAGATTGTCACCCTCAAAAGCACTCACAGAAGCCAACTCCGCTTCACTTTTCCTCAGTTTCACTTGCCTGACAATAAATTTCCTAAGGCCGAACATTTCTCACATTAAAAATCCTATTAACGGATCTTACTTCACAGCTGGCTAGCTGATCAGTTCTTTTAAACATGATTACTGACTAACAACGGCTTCAAACGTGAAAATACGCAAACAAAATTGAGATAAAAAATGTAATTCTTCAGGCTCGGCCTTGGTGCTCTGAGATGCTCGGGAGGTATGCTGAAATTGCGTTCGTTCACTTTCTGAATGATAATAACACACACATTATTTAACATTTGATTTCAATTTTAGCTTAGAGATGACCATAGTTGTCCGCACAAGATCACCTTTCTTGGTTTCTACCGCTTTAATTTAAAGGCATTTGTCAAAAACAAACAAACAAAAAAAGACAAGTTTTGAAGCGATTTTGGTTCAGCAATCAAGCAGTCATAGGATTAATGACATCAGAATTTAAGAAATCAGATCATGGTAAAGTTCGTAAAAATATAATGCTATTTATCATGATCACTTTTATCATTCCAAAGACGGAACAGCGAAGATTATTCTTTTCTGATTAGAATTGCTTCACCACTTTTAGTCTTCGAATGATGCCGACGACATCTTATCATTAGGACATAGAGTTTCGAAGGTACCAATGAGAAGAACCATACTTTTTAACCCGTCTTCTGAAGACAATTTCACAGAGAATAATCGCTGGACTTATATTTCAAACAGGATACTGTCCGCTTCGAGAAAACTTCAACGCTAGCACATTGCAATTTTTAGAGATGAGCTCGTTTCTAGGCCAAAAACTTGACACAGATCGACCACGGATCATTATAGCGATTTCCAAGATTACCGCACCATGTTCATGCACTATGGGTCCCTCCTAAATAATCCTCATCCACTTCTTCAACATCGCTGACAAGATGTACAGACTACGACGTTGGTATTTTGGTCACACACTTTTGCATTCGAAAAGTCATGTGACCTAGGAGATGTGACCATCTTAATAAGGATATCGGACTAATAGAGTCACATCACCCTTGGAATTAAAGAAATTTTTAAAAGCAGACTTAATCCAAATTATTTATATTTCATAATAAGCCCTTTCCAATATTTTGACTTAATACAAAATATTATTTTTTATTTATTGTGGAACTAAACAAGATTAACTTTGAGCACTGCTTAGACACGTAATTCTATCACTGATACAAAATATTATTTTTTATTTATTGTGGAATCAAAACAAGATTAACTTTGAGCACTACTTAGACACGTAATTCCATCACCACGATTCCTGTGATACCAATAAATATTTTAAAAATACTTTTATACAAATTATTTACATTTCATAGTAAATATTTTTGTTCACCATACAAAATATTATTTTCCTTCTACTGTGGATAGAAAATAAAATTAAATCTGAGATGAAATTTAACACCAATAACTACATCACAATGATCCTCCTGGAATTAAGGAAACTAAAAAAAAAAAACACATTGATCCAAGTTATTTAGATTTCATAACAAGGCCATTCTAATAATAATTTGGTCCACCGTACAAAATAATATTTTCCATTTAATATTTATAGAAAACAAGATACAAGAGAAAAAAATACTTCATATCTATTCGGAAGTCAGCTTTAATACCTGAAACTAGATAAACATAGCGGCTCCCGCGAGGAACAACGTGGTTGGAATAACTAAGATATAATAAAGTTTCAGATGTCAAGATATAACAACAACTAGGATTTAATAAACTTCAAAGGGCAAAGTTGAATCAAGCGAGCTTATTTTGACAACATATAAGTTAGGCGAGTTTAACTGTTAGAAAATTGATAAGTGTTTCCAAAAGTTCAAGTCCCATAGTTAATAGATTTGAGTTATAATTAACTTTTAGATTATTTCAAGTATCAGTTCGGAGTCTAAATTTGAGCAGATGTTTTGGAAATTATATTACATTGCTGTAAGTATTTTCGTTTCCAAATAATTATAATATAACCCGATTATTGAGCATTCAAGCTTATGAATTAAGTGAAAAATTTCTGAAATGGTAGAAAATATGCCATTGAATAATAAAGGCTCTTGACACCTGTAGTGCAATAGTTAATTTGAACTAACGGCATTTCTTGCGAAGTTCTTTTTCATGGTGTACATGTGATATAGAGAAGATTGTATACAATAGACTATTACGCCAAAACTTTATGGTGTGGTACAACGCATCTAAACTAGCAAATTTCGTCATAGAAAGTATGGGCGGAATGCTAACGACGAGCCGCTTGGTGGCGTAGAACATGGAAACTTGAACGCCAAAAAGTAGCGTAATAAATGGTATGAAAGGGTCGGTCCTCGCATCCAAAGGCATTCTCTTCGCCGATATTCGGGAAGTGCCTGGTATCTTCTCAAATGTGCATCACTCTCTATCCCATAGGTATAAAGCATGTGTTACAGCTGGCGGACGGTTTTTTGAGCAATTTCTTTGAGCATGCACGTACATAAATTCTATTACCTTTAATTCAGTGTTTTTTGAAATATCTCCTCTCATTCTCGTGTTAATTCTTTAAATGTGACAGTGAAAAACTACCTTTTAACTTCTCATCGCTTTTTTCAGATCAGCCTTTTACACCACTCACAACGCCACCTAGCGGCCCGCCGTTTGCTTTCCGCCCATACTTTCTGTGATGAAATTTGGTCCAGTAGATGCGTTCTATCACCCCATAAAGTTTTGGCCACTTTTTCAGACTCACCCTGTATAAAGGCTTTTGAAACACATACACAATTACTTTACACGCCTATAAACATCCCTCAAAACATTTTAAACCATTACCTAATTTATATATTACTATTTCCAACATAAAGTAATGAATAAATGGATTTTTGGCGCTTCTTAGTGTTGGCGAAAATCTCGTCTTGCAGGCGAGATTTAGTTTTAAGATATGTACTCGTGAAAAACTCGAGTAAAATCCCATTAAGTCAAATCACGTTGTAGCTAAAGTCCACTCTACTCTGAAACAGAAAGAGTCAATAATCACTGTTAAAGAATTAAATGGCAGACAAACTATCGAATCCCTGGATATAAGAAATTAATAACAGATTAAATAAAAACGAAATACTTGTCCCAAATTAATTGATTTCCCCAAACTAAACGTACTGGGTGAGTACAAATGATGGAACCTGTCTTATAATAAGGAGTCCAAACAAAAACACGCAGGTTCGAGATGATAGATGTTTATTCTGCGAATTGAGAACAGAAACACGGCTATTGCCAGATTACGGAACGTCATGACATAAAACTAGCTGTTGCCAAATTACCCAACCATATGACATCCCTCCTTTAAAAAAAAAAAAAATGCTGAAAAATTAATAGAAGACAATATATAAACATTAAAGCTAGAAAAATATTTAAAACAGAAAGTTAAAGTTTAAAAGTCTATAAATTCAGTCTGTCTGGCGGTCGAACCACCCGACCGTGCCGAGTAGTTACAGTCTTAGAAGCAGGAACTGAAGTAACAGTCTTTGCAGCAGGAATATCTGGAACGTTCACAGGTGCAGCCGGAGTGACTGAAGCCCTTTCAGAATCAGGACGAACAGCAATCTCAGGATTCGTAGGAATAACTGCCTTGGTAGGTCGAATCATGCTTGTATTTCGGCGATAGGTTCCAGAATAGGTCTTAACGAGGTAAGATCTAGGAGCCTCTAGAACGGACTCAACCACTGCTGGTATCCAATTTCGATGACCGGTTCGAAGTTTAACTTCCTGTCCTTTACAAAACGAAGGAACTACGGCATTAGAAGTAGATTTCGCCTGTTGAGCTTCTCTCGTCATCTGAAGAGGTATTGAAGACGACTCTCTTGGTAACCTCCGAGACGGATGAATCGGAATCAGACTTCTAGTAGGACGTCCAAAAAGTCGTTGCGCTGGAGACGGCAATCCTTGCCTTGGCGTATTTCGCAAATTCAGAAGAGCCAATCTAACATCCGTATTGTCAAGTCTGCAACGCTTTAAAAGCAATTTTGCTTCCTGAACATATCGCTCTGATAATCCATTAGATCTTGGATACATTGGACTTGAAGTTTGATGTTTAATTTTCCAGTCTCGTACAAACTTTTGAAAGATCCCAGAATTATACTATGGTCCATTATCTGACTCAAATATGTCAGGGACTCCATGAATTGCAAAACAGTCTTTCAAATAATCCACAAGAGATTCAGATGTTATGCGTGTTAATTTTTTAAAATCAAAAAATTTAGAATAACTATCTGAAATGAGATAGTATGTATCACCTGCAAATTGGAATAAATCTGAAGCAACTCTTTGCCACGGAAAACGAGGAACTGGCTTCATGAGTAAAGGTTCTTTAGCGGGAGAACGAGAAGTTTGTTGACACACTGGACACTGTTGCACATAACTTTCGACATCCCTTGACATACCGTGCCAAAATACAATTTCACGAGCACGCTGTAACGAAAGATTAATTCCAAGATGACCTTGATGTATTAATTTCAAGTATCTCTCTTTCAGACTTTTAGGTATGATCAAACGCTCAGATTTGAACAATAAGTCTTCATAAGCAGAGAGCTCTTCTCGATACATCTAGTACTTTCGGAGTTGCTCCGGAACTTCCCGAACCGTGTCAGGCCATCCATTAAGAATCAGACACTTTAGCTTTTGTAATTCCTCATCGTTATTCACTGCAGCTGAAAGTTCTGGAAATGTGGACATTGGAAGAGGAACGTCTAAAACAACTTCAAAAATTTCCTCCTCCTCATTATTTGCCACCACTGAATCTGTTATGCAATCACGACTCAGGGCATCAGGTATGGGTATATCACTGCCACGCTTATAAACTATTTTCGCTGAATACTGGAGAACATCAAATAAGAAACGTTGTACACGAGGTGGTGCCGATTGAAGTGGTTTTTTAGCTATAGCTTCCAATGGCTTATGATCAGTCTCTATAATGACATATTTTCCATAAATGTAATCGTGGAACTTTTTGCATCCAAATCTAATAGCATACGCTTCCTTTTCAATCCGAGGGTAGCGTTGCTGAGCAGGTGTTAAAGCTTTAGTCGCAAAAGCAATTGGCCTATTTTCTTGCAAAAGGACCGCTCCAACAGCGTAAGAACTTGCATCCACCGAAACAACTGCAGGCTTTTTAACATCATAATAAGCCAATTTTGGAGTATTTTCTAAAGCCTGTTTCAATTTTTGAAAGGACTCCTCCTGATCTGTAGACCATTCAAATATAACGTTTTTGTGAAGTAGCCTTCGTAAAGGTTCTGAAATTGTAGAATAATTTGGAATAAATTTAGAAACGTACTGAACCATACCTAAAAATCGCTGTAATTCAGCTACACAAGTTGGAGTTTTCAATTTTCTCATAGCTTCCACTTTTGAGGGATCTATTTCAATTCCACCAGATGTAAATATATGACCTAAAAACTTAATTTTGGTCTTTTTAAATTCGCACTTGTCTCTATTTAATCTTACGCCATGCTCCAACAGTCTCTGAATAACTTTCTCTGTTAGTCTACTCAAATCCTTTTGATTATCAGCCCATAGTAAAATGTCATCCATAGAGCACTCAACATTTTCAAAACCTGATAAAATAGTTTCCATAACTTGCTGAAATATCTCAGGAGCTGAAGCCAATCCGAATGGCACCCGCATGAAGGAATAACGGCCCCATGGGGTATTGATGGTCAAATAATCAGACGATCTCTCTGAAACACGAAGTTGCCAAAATCCTTTTTTAGCATCTAAAAGGGTAAAATATTTGGCTGTTCCAATACGTGCAGCAATATCCTCGACCGTTTTAAGCGGAAAATGCCTTCGCTTAATCACTTTATTGATGTCCGAAGGATCCATGCAAATGCGTACTCTATCACCCTTCTTAACGATAACCAGAGGACTCACTGCAGGGGTAGGGTGTGTAACTGGTTTTAAAATTTTCAACTTAACCATTAAATCAATTTCTTTTTTAACAGTCTCACGCAAAGTATGGGGAATTTTACGTGGAGGGTGAATTCTAAAGACTGCCCCCTCCTCAATTTCAATGTCGTACTCAATATGTTTTATACAACCAATGCCTTCATAGATTTTTTCTGGTATACTAACCTCTACTTCATTTAATTGCAAACAATCAATGTTTCGTTTAACTAAACCAAGCTTTTCAATAGTACTACATCCCAAAATGCAATTAAAGTTACCGTCAACCACCATGAGTTTCAGCTGTACCGGTTCATTTTGTATTGTACATTTTGCTTGGACTTCACCAAGCACTGGAGTATATGCGTTATTAAATGACTTCAAACGTTTAACAGTAGAACTTTTAAGTGTCACTGGCAATTGCTTCATTACCGATTTGGTGACAACATTTCCCTCCGCTCCAGTATCAATTTTAAATTTGACCCTAGGTCCGTTATCAAATTTTACTTCTGTATACCAAGCATCTTTACAAGATTCTATTTCATACAAATTTGATACTTCATGAATATTCAATGCATCAGTGTTATACTCAGACAGTTCACATTCATTACTATTTATCAATAACTCACCAATATGCAAAGAAGCATCAGTATTACAATTAAACAAATCATCATTTTCACTATTATTTTCTCTTATTTCGTGCATCCTTTTACTCTGAGAAAGATTAGTATTCTTACGTTTAAATTCACACTGCCGGGCGAAATGCCCCCTTGCTCCGCAAGCTCTGCAGTTTACATTAAAAGCTGGGCAATTCCTATACTCATGTTGTGTTCCACAACGCCAACATACTTTAGTTTCCTTTACAGAACCATGCATTTTCGATTTTGGAAACTTAACATTAGCTTTTTGCTTAGATTTCACTTTTCTCAGCGATAAAATATCTTTTTCACCAGAACTAGCAATCACATTCATTTCTTTTAACTGAAGAGTAGCCTGTTCGCTGGCACGGAAAATATCGACAGCTTTTTGCAAATTAAGCTCTCTTTCTGATAATAATAATTCACGGACCTTGTCCGAACAAATGCCACGAACAATTTGATCTCGCAACAAACTGTCTTGCAAAGTTGAAAAATGACAGTCATTAATCTTTGTTCTTAACTTAGTCAAATAACAATCAAAAGTTTCTTGCTTACCTTGAATACAGGTGAAAAACATATACCTCATGTAGGTTTCATTCTGTTGGGGACTAAAGTAAGAATCAAATTTTTGTTTAATAATATCCAAACACTTCCCTTCTTCCTCAGTTAAGCCGAAGGTATTAAAAATAACAATAGCCGCCGGTCCTATAGCAGACAAAAATGTCGCCGCTTGAACCTCTGCTGGTTTAGTATTCAACTGGGTAGCCACTGCATAAAAATCGAAAGTCTGCTTCCACAGTTTCCATTTCGCCGACATTCCATCATCGGTAACTTCCAACTCCCGTGGAAGACGTGCAGCAACAGATTCGTTCGTATTATTCGGCATATTTTAAATAAATAAAACTAATCTTTCCTTTAAAAACTAATAACTAATATATTGCAACAAACTATCACCAATAAATTTCACCTCTATTCTGACACCATGTCTTATAATAAGGAGTCCAAACAAAAACACGCAGGTTCGAGATGATAGATGTTTATTCTGCGACTTGAGAACAGAAACACGGCTGTTGCCAGATTACGGAACGTCATGACATAAAACTAGCTGTTGCCAAATTACCCAACCATATGACAGAACCGATTTTAAAATGTCATATTTTCGAAACTACTGCACATATTACAAAAAGGAATACATGAATATAAAGAGAAATATACAAAGTTTTTTTTTCCCACCATGATCAACGGATGGCAGCACATTCAGTATAGCTGTGATTGAACTCCAAACATGGCGACAATGACAGAGAAGAAAATTTTGCGGATTAGAGTACGCAAGTGTCTTTTTAGATATCACGGTGCTTTGTGCATTTAGATGTCGTAACGGAAAAGAAGCAGCAACCAAGAAGAACATTCTGCGATGGTATCATCAATTTAAGGAAACAGATTTACCCTTAATCAAATGGCCACGAGATCCTCAGATCTAACACGATGTGATTTCTTTTTGTGGTGTTAAGTCAAAGACATTGTTTATGTGCCACCCATGCCAAAAACACTGACAGAACGCATTACAAACTATTGATAGAGTGATGCTACAAAATGTATAGAACTAACTGGATTACAGATTGAACGTATGTAAACTGAAAAAAAACTTTGTTTATTTCTCTTTTCATTCATGCATCACTTACTGTTATATGTGCATTAGCTAACAAAATGTTTTTTTTTTTTTTTTTATCGGGTCCATCATTTGTACTCACCCTGTGGTGTATTGGGTGCTTGGGTGTTAAAGGCGATTCGGAAAAAAACTATGAATAAAACAAAGATAATTGCAAACACAGTTAATACATTATATTTAATGTCATTAATTATTAACAAACATTTTCAATATTTGTCATTTTATAATGAAATTTTTCATAGTAGAATAAAATTTTCGCAACTATGTTTAAGTGATTTTTTTGAGGTCCCTTAAATTCTATGAGAAATGAAAGCTGAAATTAAGAAGCTGTAAAATAACTAAAAAAAAAAAAAAACGATGTTTTAATAAAATTTGTGTTTTGACGGTATAATTTAAGAAAAAATACTTTATATATCAAGTGTAGCGAGGTCTAATTTTATAATAAATGTAATAACTGAAAAATAGTTCATAAAATATATACTTGTACCTGATATTTTTAAGGGAAAGGCTACAAAAGAAAACAGAAAGCATTCCATGCATATATATGAAATACTAGCTGAAGTACCCGTCCTTGACGGGTTAGTGAATGCAAATTTCCAAAAAGCAAGAACTTTCGTCAGCATTGTAGGAGTACACAGAATGGATGTAGTATGTTGCCAAAGTAAAGAAAGCGAAGTTATAATTTTTATGTATTGTTAAAATATTACAGGTTAGAGAGTCACTAAGTAATATCATTTCATTCGCTTTGGTCGTAATTATGTGATGCGCGAACGAATATTGACGCATATTGAAATAATTTTCGCAAAATCTCAAAATCTTATCAACATTTTTGAAAAATTTTGAAGGCTAGAATTTAAGTTGAGTGACAACCTATCCTGTCACCCAATTTCGTTCCATTCCCTGCAGTCTTTATTTCGTGATGCTGGAACAAACTTTCAGCATTTTAAAACGATTTTCGCAAAATCTCAAAATGTAATCAATATATTTTAAAATTTCAACGCCTATAAATTAAGATTAGCAACTACCTATCCTATCACTAAATTTCGTATCATTCGTAATAGTCGTTATTACGTGATGTTTGAAGAAATATAAGCGCATTTTGAGAGAATTTTCACAAAATCTCAAAATCCAATAAAAATATTTTAAAAATTGGACACCTATAGTTTATGTTGAGCAACCATCTATCATGTGACCAAATATCATATAATTCGCTTTAGTTATAAAAGTACGGGCCCTTGTTGGTCTGTTATGTAAGGGCGCATAGTAGAGTCCTTGAAGCAGGAAGTATTCGGTTCTGTACGGACTCTATAATAAATATCAATACTGCCCTGGTATACAATTAATAAATGATCCAGTCCAGCAGATGGTGCCGAGCGGAATACAGACACCTTCCTCTGCAGGACTGGAGATGCTAACGGCTTTGCATTCTGGTGGTTGGGATGGATTTGGGTAGACTGATGATTGATATGTAAATGGATTTGACATATTAGTGGTTTGAATTCAACATTGGTTTCACGTAGGAGGTACCGGCTTCTGTACCAGTCCTACCCTGGAATAAGTACCAGTCCTACCCTGGTATACAGTCAGCAAATGACCGAGTCCGGCAGTAGGTGGCTAGCGGGATGCAGTCACCTTTCCCTGCAGGACTGGAGATGCTAACGACTTGGCATGCTGGTGGTTTGGACTGATTCGGCTTTTCATTGGTTCAATTGAGTGATGATTGGTATGTGAATTGATTTGGTTATTGTTCATTTGAGTTGTTGGGGGCAGGAATCCCCAAAGGTCCCTCCACCATTTTTCTTGAAGGAAAGGCCCAAAAAAAAAAAAAAAAAAAATGTTGGAAGAAATAAATATACGAATCATCCAGAGTATGTGGAAAAATAAGAATGAGACCGACAGGTAGTTAAACTACTATGCTGAATAATAGAGATGAGTTCAGGCTCATTTTTTGAAGCCCGAGCCCGAGGACTTTTAATCCGAGCCCGCCCGAGCCCGAGCAATCTTATTTAAGCCGGAGCCCGAGCCCGCCCAAGCCCGAAATTTCAGCTAAAGATTTAAAAAAAAAATTCAATTACTTCATTGATAGAATACAATAAATTTTGCCTTTTATGCAAATTAAAGACAAATATAGTTGCAAACTGTCAATGCACTTTCTAATTCTTTATATCCATATTTATCAAATAATGTCGGATCTCATGACTAACTAAGTAATTTAAGCCGCCGTTCTGAAATACCCAAAGAGCTTCACGCACCTTCTAGGCGCCCGTGCCCCTATTTTTTTTTTTATAAGTACTTTTATTTTCCTCATGAATCCCTTTTTAAAATCTGTTTCAAGGAGTATGTTCAATAAAGAAGAAATTTTTCACGAGCCCGAGCCCGCCCGAGCCCGAACGCAGTTGTGAATTACAGAGCCCGAGCCCGGTTCGGGCCCGAGCTCGGGCTTGAGCTCGGGCTTTCGTTCTAGGGCTGAGCCCGTCTCACCTCTAATGTACACCCTCCAAAAAAGGTATTCGAGCAAGAGAGAAATTTCCTACGTTGGTTTCATATATTAAAAATTATTTATCATAGAATATGAATTAGGCTATGTATAAATATGACTTTCGATATTTCTATCAAGTTGTGCGTGTTTCAAACACTCAATTATTATTCGCAAATCTAAAATAGGAAAATTCTCTCTTGCTCGAATACTTTTTTTGGAGGGTGTATGACACAGACCATTTAAACACATTTCAATTTTACTATTTCTTAAGTAATTTTTTTAACATTTCATAGTTGAATACGATCTTTCAGTAGTGCATACTGCCATAGGCAAAGTGATTAAAGTTTTTAAAAGTTTATGAGTATTCGGGAAAATATCATCGTGCGCGTTGCATCCTTGTAAAAGTTTTATAGCAGTTAATCTAATCTTGTAGCAGTAATTTTTTTTTCCAGAGATGATGTTTTATAATCATTAGAATTCTTGGCATTTCTAATTTGTTTTAATCTGTAGGTATGAGGTTATTTACAGTGAAACTAAAATATTTATTTATCTCAAAATTTGTTTGTGTTTTCTGAACTTTTCTTTAAGATGTAAAATTACAGCATTCAAAAATTTATTACTGTTACTTGAATTGTCATTAATGTACACTCTTCTGCTTCGAATTGATGTGTGGAATTTTTTTCCCCAGATTTTAAAAAACTTCAAAGCGACTACTCATTCTCAGATCATAAAATTATGAACTTAGCAATTCGAGCCAAAAAAAAAAATGGATTGAATGAGATTTCCTGACGGTTTTCCGTTTACGAATACGAAATCAGAGATTATCGCTAACTGTTCGGACAGGAGGGGGACATCTTCCATAGAATTAATATAATATTCCATAGATATTCTATGGGGATGCACCCTCTCCTTCTATCTCCTCCTGCAAACTCTGACCACTGGCCTCATGAACAGAAAGGCAAATTTTTAGAGTCATGAAAGACTTTCTATTATTTTTTCAAGATTTCACTTAGCTGGAATCATGTTTTCCTTTCATGATGAAAAATGTTTTTTGGAAAAAATCAGGTTTTTTCCCGCAACTGAAATGTATTTCAATTTTGAGAAATCTTGGGGGATGCATATGTCGCTTTGCACCCCCTCCTGGGTACGCCACTGCACACAACACCCGACAATTGAAGGCCGGTCGTATGGGTACCTTTTGGCCGAGCCGGATTGCGCCTCATTCTACCACCCATAAGTCCCTGGGTTCAAACCCAGCTCTCACCACACGCTCTCCCTTCACGTACATGACATACTACATTCCTTTGCCTATCAAAAATTTCATTGTTCCGAGATCCATTTCTTTTTTTCTTCGACTTTCTATTGAATTTTCTCTAATTCTGGTTGAATTAATCATGCATTCTGAATGAATTCCTACGAAACATTTTGGGGTTCTACTTTCTTTGATCTCTTCGGACTGCCTCGGGACCAATTCTCTAAATATCCCTAAGCTCATAAACTAAGTCCAACCACGGCGCGTTCGATTTTCGGTCATGACATTCGAACTTGTTCCTTAGCGCTCTAGCACTCAGTTTAAACCGTTTGAATAGTACTTGTTTAATGTGCTAAAAATAATCTGCTTTTCCGCGAGGTTCTTTCACAATTATTTCCGCAATATCTAGGAGCAAAAGCGGAATTAACTGAGACACCCAGTTCTCTTCCCCCAGCTTTTCCCTACTTGCCTGCCTGCCGTTCAAAAATCATCATGAATAAGGATATATCGATTTGTTTAGGGTCGAATTTCGGCACCAGGTCATTCAGATTTGACCCACGTGGAACCAATTCATGATTAGAGATCGCAGAAGCAACAACACTGCCGGTTTTGACCGCAGCTTGTAATTTGAGTTTTTCTGACTCGTATTGCGTCAGTTTGTCTTTTTTTAGCTCTTCTTTTTCTTTTGCTAATCTCTTCTGAATCGAGGTCCTTTTCTATCCGTTCCAGGAAATCCTTCGCGTTTTCCTCATCATAATCCGAGACGCTAATGATAGCCTGTATAATATCTCTGACTTTGTTTCTAGCCGCTATACTAGTATCAAATTCCACCTTAAAAAGCTATTAATTAATCACTGAAATTTCGCTTTCTACCCGACTCAGTAGAAAAACACAAGATTGTCTAATTAAACTCAATCATATACAGTATGCCCGCTAAAGTTCCTTGTCACTCTCTTAATTTCGGAACAGTTGCTGCTATTTTTATAAACACAAGATTGGTGTCTCGGTATAGTAAATTGGATATGCACTAGCGAATGAGACAGCTCACAGTGCCACCCGGTGGAAAACTGCGGAATTAGCTTTCGTATCTCGAAAACGGTACAAGATAAGGGAAAAAAGTGAATTACAAAGTTGTAAAGCGTTATCGAATTAGTACGAAAAGACACCTCATTGACATGAATGTGAACAACAGAACGGTTAAAACGTGCATTTGCATTTTCGTGATTTCCTACTCTGCGCAGGTGAAAAAACGATCAAAGAAAGCAGAAAACAATTATTTATAACAATATACCTTGTTTCTCGAGGGGTCCTGCTGTGGATATACCTGCTGTTCTAGGTATGCCCACAGAAAAAGTCCACTAGAGTCAGATCAGGCGAACGTGGAGGCCATTCTTCGAAACCGCCATACCCAATTATTTGGTTCCCGAATTCTGTACTGCTTCATTGGAGATGTCTTGTGAGCAGGCGCTCCGTCATGTTGAAACCATACATTCCTAAGATTAAACACCGGCAGGTTCTCCACAAAATCGGACATTACGTTCTGCAGCAGTTGTAAATACCGTGCGACTGTTAAGGTACTGTGGCAGCACGAGATCACCTCCGCGCACCTATGGGGTGCTCCATATATGAGTTCTTGAGAATATTCGATCGGTACGATTAGTACAAAAATGATTTTAAAAATATAGCACAAAGCACCCCACGCTTTTTCCACGATAATAGTATTTTTCGTTCATTAATTTATTTTTATATTAAGAATTAGTTTTCGCTTTTTAGTTAGTTCAATTTATCACTAAAGCGTGTTTTTTCGTTTTTTAAACTATATATTTATGGACACTTTAGACGTCCTTGGACACGTTAACTTTCTGCAAAACTTCGCTATCAGTTTCTGTTCTCAGCATGTTTATGGGTAACATATCAGAATCAGAATGCACTTTTTCTGGCGATCTTTTAGATGGAGTTAAGAAACCGGAAATGCTCGTTTCATTAATTGCGCGATGTTTCACCGATATATTTTGGATGAAAGAGTTGATAATGCGTTTTCAAATTTTTTAAAATTATACACGTATTACACTCAAAGCAACAGACTTTTTCTCGAGCATACATATTTACCGTTCTGTGCGTGTTTGTGGTGTGGTTCTTTTTTCGGGAACGTTGGGATATCGGAGAGCACAGACAGTCAGACGCCTTTTCGATGATAACTTACTTTGAATAATTATTCTCTCCGGTACCCCTCCTTTCCTCAATGTGATTGTTCTGCAGTGGATCTATTAGTTCTGCGACACATGTCGTCGACTTGGACATGGTCTGTGCTGGGGTACTCTGCGAGCAATTCTGTGTCTGCGAGGAGGGGAGGGTTAATGGATCTCCACACATGGGTTTTCTATAGATAAGAAATTGTACTAGGGAAAAAAGGAATTTTTCGGAAGCCATAAACGTGCTTTTCTTGGGAAATAATCGCTTAAAGTAAGTCGTTTTCCTTTCTCCTTTCCAGCTCTTTTCCTCATCCGTGATTATTCTGCAGGGGAGTTCTTTGTTCTGCGCCCTTTAGACCGCTGCGTCCTATGCCATGGCCTAGGTTGGCCTTATGGGAAATCCAGCCCTGCCTACTGATGCTCTACTCGAACTCACGATTTCGGAAACATAACCCATATTTCGGGGAGTAAACTTTTTCCACGCTAATCTTCAATTTTTATTGGAACATAATACAAACACTATAACAATCTTCAAAATGGTAACTGACAATTTAATTTACACAATACACATACAGACCAGCATACTAGACCGCCATTTATAAGGCGGCTAGCATCAGTCAGGTCCTTTTTATAAAAATAATTACAATCCAATCTTTAGAATCCGTCACCCTTATTTTTAAATTCTCCCCGTGTTCTTTTAAAAGCTCGCTCATTTATTAAAGCATCGGGTGCGTTTATAATCTTTACTGCTCCCATGGGGGAAAAGCACAGGAGTGGCGATGTTGCTGGAATAAATAAACTTCTTCAACTTAAATTAATGAGAGTCTTCAAATTTTAGTCTGGATAATGCATAAGCATTACTATGTTGACTGCCTTTCCGATATGTAATCGTCATGTTATAACGTTGCAGGGCTAAAGCCCACCGAGATAGCTTAGCACCATGGGGCGCACTTCTCGTTAAATACGTCAGAGGATTATGGTCTGAAACTATTTGAATTTCAGATCCAAATATCTAGGTGTCAAATTTCTTTAATGCTTCCAGTACACAAAAGACTTCTCTTTCAATGGTCGCCCACTTTATTTGACTCGTGCTTAGTTTTTTACTGAAAAATGCAATAGGTAATTGTTTTACATTGTCATCATGTGGAGCTAAGCATGCCGCAAATGCAGTGGCCAAGGCATCTGTGTATAATTGTAAAGGTTTCTCAAGGTCTGGAGTGTGTAAGGAAGGCATTTTTATCAGTTCCTCTTTGAGCTTTGTAAATGCTTTATCCACCTCAGAACTCCACGGTATCTTAATTGGAACGCTTTTCTTCGTCAGGTTTGTCAACGGTAATACGATTTGTGAAAACTGAGGCATATAGTCACGATAGTAACTAGCCAGCCCAATCAAACTACTCAACTCTTTCTTAGGGGTGGGTCTTGCTAACTTTCGTATAATTTCAACCTTTTCTGGATCCGGGGAATGTTGTCCCAATCTAACTACATGACCTAGAAATTTCACATGGGGTTTTCCAAATTCGCACTTTCCCAAATTTACTGTCAGACCTACTTCCTTCAAGGTCTTGAAAACATTGTCTATATGAACCAAATGTTCATCACATGTGCTAGAAAATATAGCCACATCGTCGATATATGAACGGCAGTATTCTCTATGTGCGATCAAAGCCTTATTTTTGAAACGTTCCTCCAGAATTTTTTATTCCAAAGGGCATAACATTCCATTAGTAATGATCTTAGTGGGTTACAAATGCGGTATAATGCTTTGAATTTTCCTTCATAGGAATTTGCCAGTATCCTTTGGTAAGGTCTATGACTAATGGGTCTATGAATAACGTCTATGAATAATAAATGATGCCTTTCCCACCTCATATATTAAGTCATTGGCTATTTTCATAGGGTGCACGTCTGGTACAGTAAAACTATTTAATAATCTGAAGTCGACACATAATCTGACACTTCCATCTTTCTTGACAACGCAAACCACAGGATGAGCCCATTCGCTATCACTGTGTTCGATTAGACCCAGGTATAACAGTTCTTGAATCTGTCGATCCACTTCTTGTTGCAAACTAATAGGTATTCGGTATGGTTTAAGTCTCTTTGGTGTACAATCTCCTGTAACCCTAACAGAGTGACCTTCTACCCTAGCGCGGCCTAGCGCGGCGCGCAGAGGGCGCGGCCTTCTACCCTAGCACTAAACA
The DNA here is from genome assembly GCA_038373885.1 of Cheiracanthium punctorium. Classification (NCBI taxonomy): domain Eukaryota; kingdom Metazoa; phylum Arthropoda; class Arachnida; order Araneae; family Cheiracanthiidae; genus Cheiracanthium; species Cheiracanthium punctorium. Next base: position 25,762 of record JAWZYV010013903.1, read on the forward strand.
CACCTGCATATTTTTTAAGTACATGAAATAATTCCTGTACTTGCTTATTCGTTAACTTGGCATTCCCAAGGTGTGTCCTAATATCTTCTATGCTTTTACTTTGTGCATCAGTAGGTGCATAATGAATGGTCCCGAAATCTTCGTCTAACTCAAAAATCATACCAACATGATTTACTCTTTGAATATATGGACGCACTTTGTTCACATGAAGTTCTCTTATACTTCCGTCTGCCATTTCAACCTTTACAGAATGTGGTTTGGTAAACTGCGTAACTGTTCCGGGGCCGATCCAGGTATTTAAAAGCTTATGCGAGGATGACGGCCTCAATACTAAAACTTTATCGCCCACTGCAAATGACTTTTCTTTTAACCGCAGGTTATATCTGGAGACATATTCTTCCTGAGCCTTCTTGCTATTCTCAGAAAAGAATTTGTGAACCCTTTTTAAACTCTCCACCAAGTTTTGCAAATATTCCGTAATTGGACGTGAGGCGGTCGTTGGAATCTGTCGTTCACCTGTCCAAATATCTTTTAACAACGCTAAAAGTGCTGTAGGTAATCTTCCATATACCAATTGATAAGGTGACAATCCGGTAGTGCTGTGAGGCACTTCTCTATATGCAAACATAAGATACGGGAGGTGAATGTCCCAATCTTTACCATATTCTTGTATAATTTTATTCAACATATCCTTCAGAGTTCTATTCCAGCGTTCGACTGCTCCCATACTCTCAGGATGTCCTGGAGTGGAAAAGCGAGGTGAAACGCCTAACAAGTGCTCAAATGCCTGAGTTAACTTGGAAGTAAAGTTTGTACCTTGATCTGTACAGATCATTTTAGGAAATCCCGTTTGTATAAATATCTTCATTAATACATCACATGGGGTTTTAGCACTGATTTCTCTTACAGGAATGGCTTCAGCCCATCGGGTGCATAAATCTACTGCACATATGATAAACCGATGTCTTCTTCCCGAAGGTGGTTCTAGTGGGCCAATACAATCTAAACTCCATACTTCGAATGGTATTTCAGGTCTGACAATAGGTTGTATGGGAATCCTATTCGGTATGTCTCAACTCTTCTTAATTGGCATTCTTTGCAACTCTCACAAATTTTTTTAACGTCTCGTTTGATTGATGGCCAAAAAAATGTATATTTAATTCGTTCTTTAGTTTTCCGTTCTCCTAAATGTCCGGCTAATGAAATCTCATGGGCCATTTTAAGCACATCCGATCTCTTACATTGGGGTAGTACTACTTGTTTGACATTTTCCCCACATATTATTTCGGCATATACGAGAATACCATCTAAAACTTCATATGAATTTTGATGATTTTCTGCATGTTTCCAATATGGTTTTAACTGTTCGTCTTCCCTTTGAAGCTTCTGAAACGATGCTACAGTCTCAGGAACTTTCGCGTTCTTCTCTGCTTCAGTGTTTTCAGTCCATGTTTGTACATTTCCCGAAACCAATTAATTTATATACCTTTTGTCTTCGTCTTCAACTAAAATACTGCACACATCAGATTTTAATTCCGTACCATTAAACAACTGTATGTTTTCTTTCATTAATTTAAATGCCGTCGTATTACAAATTAACATATCGCATTTTAGTTTCCTAGATATACCACATATAACCGGTACTCTTCCATGTAACCCATCATTTATTTTTACATTCACTATTTTTAACGGAACTGTTTCTTCTTCTCCAAACGCTGAGTAAAGCTTTACAGTACCTTCCCTACTAGCAATTTTGCTCGGGCTACCACCGGCCACGCAGCCAGCCGATGACGGCCCGAGCAAAATTGCTAGTAGGGTTCACTCTTTTCTTCGTGTTTCTGTATTAAATCATTTCGTATGACTGATATTTGTGCCCCAGTATCTACGATACCATTAAATGTTTTCCCTTCGCATTCAACTTCCAAAATCATAAGATTATCGCAATTACTTTTGAGTTTAAATTTATCTGATGTTCTCAAATCAACCCGTGCGGTGAGCATGCTCAATTTTTCTTCAGTGTTATCTTCTTTATTTGCGTCACTAGTCTGCATTTGAACTAAATTGCTCTGTGCACGCTCTGATCTTCTGTTATGGAAATTAAGTGAATCGTTTTTATTTTTAAACTAGCTGCTACCCGCAACTTCGTCCGCGTCGGCTTTAGAATTAGGTCCTGAGAGAAATGTAGCATGTGTGAATAACAAATATTGTTGCGACAAAAGAAACTGCATTTAAATATTATTTGATTTTTACTTGTTTCAAATGAAGCATAATGCATGGTAGTATACTTCATTTAAAATAAGAGAATATGCAGAGTTACTAAATTTAGATTTTTTTCAGGCATTTGGCGAATAGAGACAGTTATGACAGTATTCGCGAACTGTTTTGTAAAAGAAATATTTTAGAAAGAAAAAGTTTTAGAATCGGTTCTGTAGTTACAGAGATACCCAGAGAGCGTAATGTATTAGAATTATTTTGAGTGTTCCTGTAAAGGAACTATTTAAGCTACATGCATGAATTTTAGCCTATAATACTCAAGAATAGTGTAGCTTACTATCAGTAAAAAAAGTTTAGGAATCGGTTCAGTACTTACAGAGATGCACATAGAGCGTAATGTAATTCTTATTAGCATCCCTGTAAAAGAACTATCTGTGATATATGCATATAACACTTAGGATGACACCAGTGTCTAAGAAGTTCTGCTCTCAAAACTGCAAGGCGGGAGATGCCAGGTTCAAACCCCGATCGCGCCTGTCGACCTAGCCGCTCCCAGTTTTCCGTGGTTTTCTAACAAACCTCGCGTAAATACGGGCTAGGATCCCTTAGAAAGTCCCACACAGAGGAATTCGCCATATAGGCCTAGGACCCTAGTGCAGTCAATCGGTCTTAATCCAAAAACAAACAAACAATAATACTCAGGAATAATGTAACTTTCAATCAGTGAAAAAAGTTTCAGAATCGGTTTAGTAGCTACAAAATTTCTATAGAGCGCAATGCATTAGAATTATTTTGAGTGTCTTTGTAAAAGAATTATTTATCCTATATGCTTGAAAGGCTGCCTGTATGTTAATCCAGGGCATAAGCTATTTTCATTATCCGTTCAACCATTTTTGTGTGATTCAGTCAAAAACATCCAAACACACAAACGTACACATTTATATTACTGGTAGGATTTGGAAATTTTTGAACTTTAAGAAACACATCTGGACTTTTCTTGGTACTTACGTATTATCTTGGTACTTACGTATTACGGTCATTCCCGCCAAACTGTTTTTTCGTCAAATGAGTTGCCAATCGTATTCAAAACCATGAATAATTTCATGTGCCCGGCATTTATTTCGGCAAAAAATCGCTTGTCTTGGCGGACCGCCGGGATAATACGTAAGTGTCCTTTTCTTTACTTATGCTTTTTAATTTGGCGTAAAATCAACATAATTTCCATGTTTTTCAAATGCATGTGATTTTGCAAATAGAATCTCTGCTTTATTTTAAAAGCATAAATCATTTTGTGCGGGCGATAAAACCGCTTTTAATTAATAGTTAGAAAGTAGTTAACATTTCAAAATTCTGAGCCTCAGGTGCACTTTACCGAAGTTATGGACTCAGTCATGCTCAAATTTTCAAAGCTCTGCTTTCTGTAGATTTGTCTGGAGAACATTTATTTTTATTATTACATATAGATAGATTTGGCATAAAACTGGCTTAATTTCCGTGCTATTTAATGTTTTTCAGATGCACGCGCTTCTTTGTTGAAGTAATAGCATTCTTGTTAGCTCAAAACATGAATCATTTGATACGGGCGAAACTCGCCAAGCATGGCAACGTAAAACCGGTGTTAATTAATAATTAAAAAAGTAATGAAATCTAAAATTCTAAGTAGCCTATAACCATCTCCAGGGTCCCATCTATATCTAAACCAAAATGCATCCTAATCGATTCAGCGGTATAGGCGTGAAAGCGTCATAAATAAACAAACAAACAAACAAACTCACTTTCGCATTTATAATATTAGTTAGGATCTCGGACATTGCGATCGCAAATGTTCAAACGATCGGCATTCAAAACATCGATTCCGTTTCCTTTGTTCATGAACATTTTCTTTTCTCCTATCTTGAAAATCATTTTCCTTTCGAGTCGTTGTATTTCGGCGACTTACAAAATTTCCGTATTTTGACTGGTACGGATTAGTTGCCCAATTATCGTTTTCTGTTTCCGCAAGAGGACGTTCCTTGGCGAATTTTGGCTTCATTACTCTTCTTACATCGTCATATTCATCTAGTTTTTCGGCCAACGTTATTGGGGATACAATCTTCGTCCATTCATCCATGAAATGTTCTTTCACTTCAAATGGTACCTTTCTTTTAATCTGATCAGTGATCATCAGACTTCTTAAATCTTCTAGTGATTTAATTTTTAACCCGTCAATCCACCCATCAAAATAGGCTTTCATTTTAAAATAAAATTCCATCCATGTTTCTTCTGTGGACTTTTGATGTTTCATAAATAACTGTCTGAATTTCTCGGCGCTTAATTTAAATCTTTTTAACAGCATCTTCTTAATTTCATCGTAATTTTGCGCTACCTCTTCTGTTTCCCTAGAAATCAAACTGGAAAGGAGTTGGCAATACAGGAGTTGGCAACACCCCAATTAAATGAGCAACCCAATTTTCTAATCGACGCCAAGCATCTTTAACTGTCTCTCAAATAACGTAAGAAATAAAGAGATATCGCTTTCTTTCGGATCAAACCTAGGCAATAATTTTTCTAAATTAGATTTAACACCACTTCCTTCCCGTACTTGGCTTCCCAACATCGCATTTTCTGCCATTTTTTCAATTTTTAATTTTTCTAATTCAAAAACTTTTTCTCTTTCTTTTTCTTCTCTCTCTTTCTGATCCTGTCTTTCTCTTTCTTCATTTCTATCAGCTATAATTCTAACCAATATTTCTTTACAAAATTCTTCATCATAGTTTTTATCGTTCGTAATCAGATCACGTAACTTCGCCACAGTAAATGTCGTATCAACCGTTAAACCCAGTTCTTCAGCAAGAGCTATTAAATCTTGTTTCTTTTTATTAGCAAAAAACGCCATTTCAATTTTCAAATGCTAGTTTTCAGGTACGGTTACAAGTATATGTTTATATACGAATCAAGAGGATTCTTCAAGTAAATATGCCGGGACGGCCAACTATATATTAATACCAACAGGGAAACTTCCTTCAAAACCTGCCAAACTAGCCTACTAAACTTCAAAATAATGCAGATCAACTGCTACAGCTACGTACAAATACAGTTGCATGAAATTGATAAAGAATTACAGCTCTCATCTGAGCATTCTGTAGTATCGCATCCAATCCAATCCTATCCTGCCGACTACGCCAGTAAAGTTTTCCCACGCTAATCTTCAATTTTTATTGGAACATAATACAAACACTATAACTATCTTCAAAATGGTAACTGACAATTTAATTTACACAATACACACACAGACTTAGACTCTAGCCATTTACAAAACGGCAAGCATCAGTCAGGTCCTTTTTATAAAAATAATTACAATCCAATCTTTAGAATCCGTCACACTTATTTCTAAATTCTCCCGTGTTCTTTTAACAGCTCGCTCATTTATTAAAGCATCGGGTGCGTTTATAATCTTTACTCGGGGCAAAATATTTACGGGGAAAGGAAATCTTCATTTGCGACTTCGCGCGCATGCGCCAAGTGCCAAGATACAGAGGGATAAGAGTGAACGCGGGGTGTGGAGTGGTCACAAAAGAGTCGCTAGGACGTCACAGAGGGTCACAATTGGTCACAGGACTGTCACATTGTAACTTGCAGGGACCGATTATGACCAACAGGGGCCCCGGCATTGATGAATTTGGGGGTCCCCATCTATAAAATTTGTTTTCTTTTTCATAATATTTTGACATATAAAAGAATATTTCAGAACAACATTTGAAACTGGGGGCCCTGGGCAAAGTCCCGATTTGCCCATGCGATAATAAGGGTCTGGTAACTTGTGAGTGATTTAACTCCACTGTGTGGTCACTGCGAAGTTTATTTGTGACCAGTCACCAGGTGACGTCGCCGGATGAATACTTAAATAGAACGGATGAATACTTAAATAAAACAGCACATTATCTCCTGAAAATAATTTACGCGGAGAGCGTTGGGGAGTTGTGCGGCGCTGCTGCTATCCTTCCGTTCGTACATTTTCATTGTGCACAGGGAACATTTTTTTGCGATTATCTCTTCCGGATTCTCCTTCGGTTTGTTAAGATCCCATTCACAATACGGCGTGTCGTACGATTCGTCTGAAAAGCTATTAGTGGTGGTGGGGATTTAGTCACCGGAGCAGCGGATATTTAGCCATAAATCTCTATTTGTGGTTAAAGTAGTAGTGGGTCAAGGGGTCCGATCGAATGTTTGACGATTTTTCATTCGACCGGTCTGAAACTTCAAAGGCGCCGCTTCAGAGAGGTTGCTAGTTTAACCAAATATAGCAATGTGTCGACTAAGTGGCTATTTTTTTTTTTCTTTTACGTGGCCTATTTTTGTCAGTAGATGAACAATAATTGATCAAATTATTTTTACATAAAAGGCAAATTCACTTGTAGGACGAGAGAGGCATCCCCCCCCCCTACCAAAAAATGTCTGTATTGCACTTGTATTTAAATGTATAGACGCCCGTATTAGAACTTTTGGTAAAAAGGTGAAACTTACCTTGGTCCTTGGTCTTTTTGTAATCAATAATATAAAAAGAGTTCAATATGTTGTAAAAAATATTCACTACACCGACGGCTTAACGAGGAGGGCTTGGAGTCTCTACCCCCCTTTCTATGGGTATCCACGATTAAATGTACCCACACAAATACATGCGTACATACACGAAGGTAAATGTATAGGAGGGGACACTTCTCTTAGAAAGTTGGATAACGCGGGGCCGTCGTTATTAGCAACGGGCCTGCGTATGAGTTGCCATCACTAAAAATGAGTTTATCATTGAGGCCTGTTTTCCCCCAGTCACAGTGTTCTATTTTATTATTCTAAGTATTATAAATGTTGTATTATTTTAAAACAATTTTTTATACTTTTGTCGTACTAAAGAACTTTAGATGTAGGTAATCGTTTTGTGAATCTTGCGCCATTTTCTTTCATGAAAATTTATCCTAAAATTCGAACATTGCTCTAAATGTAAAGGTACGTGAACACTTTTATAATGTATTTAAAAATTCTAAAAATATGTATGTAAATCATGTTTAGTGAATAATTACTCATGTGTTATTTATAAATAAATTATTTTAATCAGAAATCGTATTACTTGAGTAATTTTTATTCTTGTAAATAAGCATGACGTTGTGATACTATTTAGACAATTTAATTTTGCCAGTTGAAAATGTTATTTATCAGTTACACATGCCTTGATTATGTGATTCAGACTTACATCTGGTACAGTGCAGAAATACAGTAAATTGTAAATTATTGATTTTTGGCCGCTTATACAGAAACTTCAAATGTAGTTAATATTTTGTACAAGCGTTCATTATGCTTGCTCAATTCCAAAGTTCCATTGAGAAAGTGACAAAAGAATAATATATACTACATGAAATGTCTTTATTAAAGAGTAATTAATTCAGGGATCGCGCTACAGAGCGTATTTTATCAATTTTCTCCATTATACAGGATATCCCGAAAACACTGAAATGCGCTTTAATACATCATTTGTTAAAGATTAATCTTGAATTGTTTAAAATAACGTAGGAAATACGACTACGTTCATGAAATATTCATTATAAAAATGTCTTGTGTATTTAGTTATTTTAAAGTATATTAAATATCCACTTGTGAAACTAAAATAAGCAATCGTGAATCATGAGAGTAAGCGCTACTTTGTTTTTCCTTCAAATTATATGCATCTATTTTCTTTATGTCAATATGTATCATAGCAAACAAATTAATCATGAGTTCGTACTTGAATTAGTAACGCAATTACTACTTAAAACTATATTAAATAACGTTTGAAAGCACTGGGAAGGTTAAGAAATGCCTGATGTATACGTGAAGACTCGAGCATCCGTAGGCCTCTTTGGATGGCTCATCAAAATACACGCGCAGGCCCGTTACTAATTGCGAAGGCCCCGGATAACGCTGTTGTTACAAACAGATGGCGCTACGCACACTGGGTAACTGCGCATCTCCTGCTTCTGCGCATCTCAGGTTGTTTATATTTCCATGGAGGCGAAGTCAATGGAGATCGCCGAATTAGCAGAACTTTAAAAAATTAAATATATAGACTTATGAACGTCAGATTTAATAATTTCTGGCTTCAGGTGTGTTTTAATTATATAATTGTCTTAGAATACTATTCCGTAATTAATACAGGCAATAATTTCGAAGCGAAGTAATATTATGTATGTAATGCCGTTTTATTATTTTGCCCAAAAGTTGTATTTTAAGAAATAGTAGTGAATTTAGAAGAATGTAGTATGTGTGAATGCAATATTTAAAAAGTGTTTATTTATAATGACGATCACACTCAAACAAGCAGTATTTACATTTATTTCATGCTCCGACAAATTTTAACACTGCTTTAAATTGCAGCTAAAAACTCATATTAAAATATTAAATTCATGTTACATAAAGAACTCAGTAATGAATTCTTAGCCATTTTCTAATGTAAATATATACCGTGGCAGACGAAAACTTCTTTTCTGTGAGCGATTTACGCACTCGTTAACAAATATAAACTCAATATTTTAATAATCTTAAGACAGAACATTTTTTTTTCTTTTTCTTTTTTTTTTCATTTGTTACTAAGGCAAACATGTAAGCAAAAAGGAAAAAAAATAATTTAAATTTAGTGCTCGCGTTAATAATCTCGTTCACGTGTTGGGTAGGAAAATTAAAAACGAGTAAAATGAGTTATCAATCAGCACGGGAAATGCTTTATTCTTTTGCCGCTAGGATCGCTGCACGTCACTCGATTTCCAATGTTTACATAATTGAAACCTATTTGGGGTATCAAAAGTTTAACATTACAGCTATGGGGAGTGTCCACTCCTATAGTATATCTCCGTGGTACATATAATAAAAAAAAATTGCTAGACTGTAAGTTTTAAATTTCATGTAAATCAGTATTAGGGTAATTCCGGCATAGATGGAGTACCGGGTGAGCCAAATATTTAGTTAATGCGCCTCACCATATATGGCACAACTATCTCGGTGGGAAACTTAAAGAGATTTTATAAAGCGTCCTACTAATTGCTACTCCAAAAACATAATAATTTTTCAGCTAATTATCATTGTTGCTGTTGGTGAGTCAAACAATTATTCCATATGGTTATAATTCTACAATTAAACGTTTTATTTTATACTAGCAGAACCGCACGGCGTTCCCGTGAACCCCTTAAATTATGCGATTTACAAAATCTCACATGTAAACTGCAACTCCAGATTAGTACTCAAGGCCGCAATTATATAACAGAATGTGCAGATAATGGTTCCAGATTTCAGGTACATACTTACAAACGCAGTACTAAAAACAACTCACAGCTGTGACGTCACACATTTCACCCTTTCGAAAAAACGGAAGGGGAGTTTCGCATAGTATTCGAATGGCAGAACAATTTTTCACAACATAATCATGCAAAATCCGCAATTTTCGATTTAAATTTCTGAAAATTAGGAAATGTTAAGTCATTAAACGTATTAAATACCATAAAAAATTTCATGAAAAGGCGCCATTAGGAAAAACGCGCCAAATAAAGAAATATCGCTAAATTTGGCGCTAAAAATAAGTCCCCAAAATTAGGTTTTCGAAGACCTACGACCCATAGAACCCGAGATTTCCAGAACATTACATATCAATGCAACAAAAAGCAAGATTTAACTATTTAACGCATAGAATACGAATTTTAAACTATTTTAAACCCCAGAACAGCGGGTTGCTCCCAAAATTCGTAACACAGGGTAAGAAAATTTCCGTTTTAGAACGGTTTTTAATTAATAATTAAAAAAAGTAATTAAAAATTAAAAACTCTGATTCTCAGGTGCACATTATCGGCATTCATGGGCTTATATATTTAAATTTTCAAAGTTCTGTGTGCAGTAGATTTGTCTGGAGACCGCACACAGACAGATTTACAAACATTCATTTTTATTATTATAGAGATAGATAGATTTGGCGTAAACCTGATGAAATTTTCGTGCCATTTCATGCTTCTCAAATGCAAACGATTTGTTTTATAGTAGCATTCGGGCGAAACTCGCCAAGCATGGCAACGTAAAAAGCGGTTTTTTACTTTTGCGGTTACCACTCACTTCAAGCATAAATCTTTTCATGAGGCCAAAGTTCGCCAAACATGACGATCTAAAATCGGTTTTTAATTAATAATTACTTCCTTGTACGTAGTATAAGGAAGTAATGTGATCCCGAAAAATTTTGGGGGCCAAATTTCGACAAAAAAACCGATTTTGACTACCTCAAGTTTTAATTTTAAAATTTTTTTCGATGCATCTCATCGTAGGCTAGCATGCACGATCATATTAACGCGTCTGCAACTCATTTTGACCAGCGGCGAGTCTACTGTGGCCAGTTTTTCCATGCCGTCTGTACGTACGTACGTACGTATGTATGTAACTCGCATACCTCAAAAACTATTGGTCGTAGAATGTTGAGATTTGATATTTAGGATTGTTCTATGATCTAGTTGTGCACCTCCCCTTTTGGTTCCATTCGACTGGATAGTTTATCTACAGGACTGCCCAAAAGATTCGAAATACATTACGCTCAATGGGCCGAAACTCAGTAAACTCGCATATCTCAAAAACTATTAGGCGTAGAATGTTGAAACTTTATATTTAGGATTGTTATAACATCTAGTTGTGCACCTCCCCTTTCGATTCCATTCGACTGGATAGTTTATCTACAGAACCGCCCAAAAGATTCAAAATACATTACGCTCTATGGGCTGAAATTCATCAAAGCGTTTTTTAGAGGTATTGGGCTATTTCAAACGACTCAGAAGTGATGTATGCTGTAAAGAGTTAGAAAATGAATTTCTCCATTAAAAAAAGTGTCTTTATCATTTATAGTTCTGCTACAGGAACACTCAAAAGATTTCGAATACATTACGGTCAATGGCAATTTTAGGGGCATTCATCCATTTCAAGCACAATACCGTCCTACCACATAAGTTAGGTAATGGTCCGACCACGGTCACGTGCCTCCTTCAAGAACTATGCCAAAAGTCGCCAAGCTTGGCGACTTTTGTTGTACGTGTGCGCATATTTAACTCTCAAATCTCAAAAACTATTATGAAATTTCATATGTAAGAATGTTGTAACATCTAGTTGTGCATCTCGATTTTTGGTTCCAATCTAGTGGAGAATTTATTTACAGGACCACCGGAAAGAATTTCAGTACTTTAATGTCTATGGACATCTTCAATATAATACTACTGTAGATAGTCATTGTTTGGTACATGCCCAAAATCTCGCCATCTGTCCTCGACCTTGGCGAGTTTTGGCGAAATATCGCCAAATTTGGCGATAGTCAGTCATTGGGTCCATGCCCAAAGTATCGCCATTTGTCATCGTTCTTGGCGAGTTTTGGCGAAATATCGCCAAATTTGGCGATAATATGTCATTGTTTGGTTCATGCTTAAAATCTCGCCAAATGTCGTCGACATTGACGAGTTTCGCCGAAATATCGCCAAATTTGGCACCAAAAGTTATTTCGTATTTTGTATAACTCTAAAACTAACCCGTAGATTTTTTAACTTTTGTATTTAGAACTATTGTAATATCTAACTGTTTTCAATATCTTTTTTGACAGCAATCGACTGAGAATTTATTTACAGGGTGAGCCAAATTACTTTGAATACATTGAGGTGTATGGATGCATTCAATTCATTGAAAGTCTGTGGTCAATGACTAACAGACACTTTGGCTATCCCCAAAATCTCGCTGACTATCTCAAGCTTGTCGGCTTTTGGTGAAATATCGCCAAATAAAGTGTCAGAAGGAAATCTTTCAAATTGAACTCAGCTTGGCGATATCGAAATATATGGCTGGAAATCGCTAAACCTTACTATTATTGATATTTTATCTCTTTCAAACAAATAAGTTTAGAGGAAGTGCGTCGAAAATATTTTTGATCTAATGGACGTGCAAGGAAGTCATGTGTTGGACACATCAGATTTTTTAAAAAGTAATTAAAATTTCAAAATTCTGAGCCTCAGGTGTACATTACCGAAGGAATGGGCTCATATGTTCGAATTTTCAGAGTTCTGCGTCCAGTAGTTTTTTCTGGACATCGCACGCATGCAGATTTTCAGACATTCATTTTTATTGATATAGATTGTCGCAAAACTGACTAAATTTCCGTGCCATTTCATGTTTTCCAATGCATGCGATTTTGTTTCACAGTATCATGCTGGCGAAACTCGCCGAGCATGGCATCCTGAAAACGGTTTTTAATTAATAATTAAAAAAGTAATTAAAATTTTAAAATTCTGATTCTCAGGTGCACATTATCGGACTCATGGGCTTATATATTCAAATTTTCAGAGTTCTGCGTGCAGTAGGTTTGTCTGGAGACCGCACACATACAGACAGACAGATTTACAAACATTCATTTTTATTATTATAAAGATGTGATCGTTCTAGTTTTGATGATGTAATCTCGGGGAACATGTAGGCTTCCAAATAATCTAAAATGGCGGCGTGAAATCCACAATGTAGAGTAAGGGTGGGTTGTACTTGTCATCCGGACGATTGGGAGAGATGGACCAGGCTTTGTGTCAATCGTAAGTCACAGCACATAGAAACAATTTCATATATATTAAATGTCACATAGTAATTCATGTAAACTTAATAAGTTAAATTTAATTGCGAGTAAGTTAATTTTAATTTTCATGTTATGAAAATATCTTATAAATAAAAATGAAATTCTGTTTGTTTGTGGATTTGATTTGTATACAAATCCACAAAAATGGACCTATCAGCCTGAAATTTTGCACAGATATGTAAAATAATATAGAATAAATCATAGTCCACTTTAAAACTTTGAAAGTCCACCCGTTCCCGGAATTTAAGAGATTTTTTATGTTCGCCACGAAAAAAACTTTCCGTAATTGTAACCCCTGTAGTGAAAAAAGTGTGAAATAAGGATCGTCGTTGCCATGTGCGGCGATTTTGCCGAATAAAATGTTTTAAATTCTCAAAGTAAAATTAAAAGAATAATAATGATTGTTTTTTGTTAATTTATATTCGTAAGGTTATTTTTTTTAAAATTATAATATCGTGTGCATGGGAAAACAGAGCAGGAATGAAATGTTTTATACGCAAAACAATAAGAATTGAAGATTTCCGAGGCTAATATGTAAATTTTTTTAGTTTGGCGAAAAAATAAAATGGCTCAAATGCCGAGAAAGTGAGTTCTAGCGGTTTGCACAGTTTTCGGCTTGGCGCAATTTATTGAGAGCCTAAGGAAATAGATTTTTGAAAACAAGTGCAAAGGTTCTATTAGAATACAGCGTTAAATTTTAATGATCCGTGCAGAAATAATGCAGTTTTTAAGGGATTTCAAGCGATCTATCTTCAGCATTCTCGCCAATTGAGTACATTGATTTAAGTTGGGGGAATTCCGCCAAATTTCAGATAGTTGAAATCTTCGCATATAGTACATCGGAGTAACGATGAATAAAACACGTTATATAGCTGGTAATTTAAAAAATGCGGCTGTATTAAGGGATTCCACTTTTCAAATAAATGCGTGCTTTACTTTTTGACGGTCGAACCATTTCCAATATTGATTGCTGCTAAGTCAATGCTTCGAATGATTCCCTGAAAAAACTCTTGCAAAATGTCGTATGTTGGCACTTTGGCGAGGCTTGGATTTGAAACTGGATTTTATTTGAGACTGGTATATATAATAACACTGGTTATACATTAAAAATGAATGTTGGTATGTGTGTATGAGGTTGAAAAACTCCAGCACCGTTTGACCGATCACCATGAAATTTGGTTCATCTAAGTCTTTTATTATGGAGAAGGTTTTTATGCTATCCGTTTTCCTCTAACTTGCCACTAGGTGGCGGAGCACAACGTCGAATTCTATTCCATTTAGCCGTTTGCTATACGAATATCGTCCAACCGATTTCGATGAAATTTGGTACACGCGGATATTAGAATACGGAGAATGTTTCTCACTATCCATTTTGCTGTAACTTGCCGCTAAATGGCACTGCAACGCATGAACTTCTATACCGTTCGACCAATCGGCATAAAATTTTTTATACTTACACATTTGAGCACGAAGAATATATTCTAACTGTGTTCCTTTTGATGTTACTCACCACTAGATGGCACTGCAATGCATTATTATTTTAACTCGCCACTAGATGACGCTGCAGCAGGCCAAATTCTTGACCATTCAAACGGTTGCTATGAAAATCAGTATGCATAGCTATTTGAACAATGAGAATATTTTGGCGTTATCCATTTTACTATAACTCACCACTTGACGGCGCTGTAGCAAATCATTACTTTAATTAACCACTAGATGGCGCTGCAGTGTATGACTTCTTGACTGTGCAATTGATCGCTATGAAAATAGGTATACATAGATATTTGAACACTAGGAAGAGTTTGGCGCTATCCATTTTCCTATAACTTGCCACTAGATGTCGCGTCAATACATGAACTTCAGGACTGTCCAGCCGATCGTCATGAAAATTCGTATACATCGATTTCTGAATGCGAAGAATATTTTCCCCGTATCCGTTTTGCTAAAACTCGCCACTAATTGCGCTACGCCGCATGGCCTTCTGCACCGTACAAACGATTGCCTTGAAATTGGGTATGCATGATTATTGGACACAATATAACGCGATATCCATTTTGCTATATCTCTTTATTACAATGAATAGTAATCACAGCAAATTGCAATATCAAAAAGCCCATTCAATCCCGTGCGAAGAACGGGTACTTCAGCTAGTACGTTTATAAATTTAATACTTGTACAACTTTTTCATTATTTTATGGTGGTCTATCTTTCCCATTCATATGATCCGGAGTTGCCCGGGTGAGAGGGGCACAGAGTAAATATTTTTAAAAATCATTAAAAAAAATCCTTTATATATATGTCATACAAGCGATGATTTAATTAAAAACATCTTTCACTTTGGGGGCATCTGGATTATAAGTTGTAATTTCAAAACATGGTGCAATACTTGTTGCCTAGGAGGGTCTAACCTGTCAATCATAAAGGTGTCTCGTCAGCAGGCGCCTCCCATGTCTGTTAATTTAACAAATGAGGATTTTGTTATGGTTTTGTGGACCAACTAGATGATGGAAAAACAGAGCTGCCGCCTAGCGGACACTCTGTGAACTTAACTAACAAAAGCAAGAGACATCTACCGCAGAGCAGCTCTTCCTCACTTCGAGATCCTTCCAAACTCCTCTGTACCTAGTCTACTTATGCCTTAATAAAATATTCCAAATGGACGTTGCCGTTTGTGCTGTTCCTAGACCACTCCACGCACGACATATATATATATATATATATATATGATCTTCTACATTACGATTTTTGTAAGAAATATCATGCACTGTATGTATATACTGTGAAAAGTAAAATATGTTATATGGCTTTTAGAGAATGAAGAAAAAACGTGGCCCATCTCTCCCTGAATTACCCTAGTAATTATTATAAATAGTTCACTGGAAAATATAAAAAAAAATTAATCTTTGTTTCGTGGAAGATGTCTTATAGAATTATTTACGATTCAATGGCTAAATGTGCAACTATATAATTATTTATTCTAGTTAGTTGAGAGCATGATATGCTTTTCATCACTGTATGGTTTTATTATCTTGTTTTTTTAAAGTTTATAAAATAATGTAAATTAAGGCAGACTTTCAAATTATATGCAACGAGCATTAAAATTTATTGCCTATTTTAATGTTAATCTGTAACTGTAGAATAGAAAACTAGTCGGGAAAATTTATACTTGAATACAGGGTTGCCAGATCAAAATTTATGAAAATGGCCAAATGGCTTCTGAAAATTAGCCAAACTGGCGATTGCAGCGCCATCTTTTGGATTTTCATTTAAACTTTGCAGAATTTGAAATTGGAATAGAGTAAGCACATGCTTTCTTACATAAGGGCTGAGGGGTGGGCGACATTCTCTCAAAATCTTTTAAAAAATTTGTTTAAAAAATCAAAGAGAAACTTCCATTTTCTGCTCTTGAATTCCGTACATGTTCAGCTGTGAAAGAAAAACAAAATCGGTTATAGGGCAAATGAAAACAATAGGTACCTAATAATTTAATGGACAATCCCTTATACTGTACATTAAATACGAATGAACTGAGGAATTCTTTTTATATTAGTAACATAGACAAGATTTTATTTTGAAGGTGGGGATCTGCAGCCCCTCCCTGTGGCGTCGCCAAGGGGATCCGGGGGGGTCCGTGCTAAAAAATTTTTCCCCGGAACGCGTGACTCCACGTGGGGGGGGGGACAAGTTTATAACAACTCATCATAAAAACCCGCTTTTTATGTCAATAACCAATATATAAGAGACTGTGGATAATTTTGCAAAAATCCTAATTGACCGAACCAAAGTAAACATTTAAGCCCGGGTTTCCTGCAGGCGTCGACGGCAAGCGCTCCAATTTGTCAACCGCGAAAAAACGTCCGGGGTCTTTCGTGCGTCCACCAGATCTGGACGACCCCAGCGACGCTCAACGCTGGAAGGAAACCACCTTTTAATAAACGCGTTCTTTGGACGCGAGAGGCACTCGCTAAGGTCATTAATCACTCTGGTCGCTGGACGCTCGCAGGAAACCAAGGCTTTATGTAAAATTTTAGTGTAAAGCAATTTAAAACTTCTTGGGAGAGGATAATTTATTTAAAAAGTTCTTTGTACCTATCCAAAGTGTCTAATAAAGGAGAATGTTACCCTTTAACAATCGCTAGGGGAGGCTGAAGCTTCTTAGTCCTTACCCTGGATCCGCCACTGGCTGGACAGGTAGACAGTAACAAATTTCATTGCCTGCAATGTTACCACCGCGTTTAACCCTTTGAGGCGCAACCCTTTCCCAATGCTGAAAAAAGGCTGTGGCGCACAGCCAGCTGTCGTCAAAAAGGGTCTCTAGATCTGTGGCACGCGATGAACGTTTCGATCGTCCGCCATCTTGCTGGTAGTTAAGCTGGTAGTATGTTTGTAAATCTGTCTGTGTGCGGTCTCCAGACAAATCTACTGCACACAGAACTCTGAAAATTTGAAAATATAAGCCCATGAATGCCGATAATGTGCACCTGAGAATCAGAATTTTAAAATTTTAATTACTTTTTTTAATTATTAATTAAAAAACGTTCTAAAACGGAAATTTTCTTACCCTGTGTTACGAATTTTGGGAGCAACCAGCTGTTCTGGGGTTTAAAATAGTTTAAAATTCGTATTCTATGCGTTAAATAGTTAAATCTTGCTTTTTGTTGCATTGATATGTAATGTTCTGGAAATCTCGGGTTCTATGGGTCGTAGGTCTTCGAAAACCTAATTTTGGGGACTTATTTTTAGCGCCAAATTTGGCGATATTTCTTTATTTGGCGCGTTTTTCCTACTGGGGCCTTTTCATGAATTTTTTTTATGGTATTTAATACGTTTAATGACCTAACATTTCCTAATTTTCAGAAATTTAAATCGAAAATCCTGGATTTTACAAGCTAATTTGATTAATTGATTGAAATATTTAATAACTCCAGCAATTTTAAAGCAAATTATATGTTTTTCTTCATCTATATCTATTCCTTTTACAATACCTGGCCAATTTTTAAAAAAAATTACTTAAAAACTGTGGATTAAAAAATTATTTTGTGAAAAATTGTTCTGCCATTCGAATACTATGCGAAACTCCCCTTCCGTTTTTTCAAATGGGAGAAATGTGTGACGTCACAGCAGTGAGTTGTTTTTAGTGGTGTGTTTGTAAGTACGTACCTGAAACTCTGGAACCATTATCTGCACATTCTGTAATATAATTGCGGCCTAAAGTACTAATCTGGAGTTGCAGTTTACATGTCAGATTTTGTAAATCGCATAATTTAAGGGGTTCACGGGCAACGCCGTGCGGGTCTGCTAGTTTCTAATAATCTTTTGTGTTTCTAGAGAAATTTTATTTGAATATTATTACTGTTTGACAAGAAAAGTAATTTTGATTGTAATGTGTACTTCTTGAAATGCACATAGGAAGATTTCATAGTGAGGTTCTGATACAGTCAAAAATGGAGCAATCTACATACAGAGGTATTCACAAAACATTATGACTCTGTAAAGCAGGTAACATGAATGGCTGGTTTGATGATGACATAAAAATTGTATTGGTCAGATGCCATGGTAAGCCTTATTTTTGTGGCATGGAGAATACAATTTCTTCAACTAACTTTAAAAAGTAATTCATTCTACTGAGTCAACTTATGGGTTTAATATTTTGTGAATTTGTCCACGAGTAGGGTAGAATAGTAGCAGTCATTGACTGGAGACATGAAGTGCATTCTTTCCCTCCTTGGCGTCAAGGGAACTGACCCAGCAGGGGAGGTGAGAGTTAGCAAGGAAAGTCAGAGATCACTTTTCAGAACGGCTCCATGTAGAGAAATTGATATATATTAATTGTGCAGAAAACTAGTTGTAAATAGCTGTATATTATTTTTCATAAATCAAATTAAATTAAAAAAAAGCCTCAGAGATCATGCTACCACTGTGGTGCAACGGCATAGTAGTCTATAAAACAACTCGCAGATCATTATCTGGCAATTTTAGCTAGTAACAAGAAAATCTTGCAACAGAGCTTAAACTAACTTGTCCGAGTTGCATTCCACCAAAAAAAGGACATATAGATTGGGGTTATGTTTGCAATTTAGTTTCCCTAGCCATGCAACAATAGTACCAGTTTAACCCTCAGATGCCTGAATTTAAAACACGTTCACTGACAAACATGCAACATCCACGAATGTAAGCTGAACTCACTATATCAGTTTTGTGAATAACTAATTTTTTGAAAAACACTTAGTTTGAAAGAAATGTGAAAATTTTATTATTCATGACATGAATTCATTATTAAAATCTATTTTATATGTGAAATTAACATAAGAAATTTGGCTTGTACTTTAATCTGGCAGTGAACGTGCTTTAAAAGTCCAGTACCAAATTTGAGACTGGGCATATAAGGGTCAAAACTAACCAATATTTAAGGAATATTTTCTTATTTGTCAGTGAAATATGTACCTACTTGTTGAGTAAGCATTGATTTGTTAGTGGCATTCTATGTTTAATTGCTACAAAAATTATTTTTGTCGCCATTTCTATAAATAAAATACAATGGTCTCAATGACTTGATAGGCAAAAGTGAATGGAATTTTGGAGTATTTTTGACAGGGGGGTCATTCCATTTCAAAGCAACCAGTAAATTCCAAAAATGTCACACACCGTCTCGAATTTCTTTGAAAATTTTTATAAATGTAGCCATTAGTGTTCTAATTAACAATATAAAATTTTACTTCAATATCTCTAATACTTTTTAAGATAAAAATTATTAAATTAACGGAAAGTGGCCATAAATGGCGTTTTTGCATACACTTATTTTAATGGTACTTTTTCAGATAAAAAATCATAACTTTCTTTATTTTCAATATATTAAATTGAAATTGATACCAAACTGTTCACAAAGGTTTGGAGATTATAGAAAAAATAATTTGAGGGCCCTGTTTAAAACTGAAACCCCCCAAAAATTCATAAACTTTGTTTTTTTCAAAAAATTTTTATAAAAACAATAATTTTGCAAAAGCTGTTTCAGAAAAAGGCGTAGCTCTTAACAAAGCAAACTATTTTTTTACTTACATGTAAATACATAAAGTAAGACAATTTAAAATAAAAAGAGTGGTATTTTGAGTCCTAATAGGTTAATTTAATTAAAAACCAAATATTTTGATGATTTTTCTTAAAATGTTATGCTGCATGCAAATGTTATTATAAAATAATTTTTTATTTATTTAATTTTAAAAAGCACTTATTTTATTTAAAAGTTAATAATGAGTTAGTTATTTTACTTAAAATTTAAATTATTTTAAAATTAAATTTTTTTAAAACAAAATCGGAAATGCATAGAGTTAACATGCGTCAAAATTTTTCTAGCTTTTTTTATTGTCAACTACAAATTAATACTTTAGTTAAAAACAAACATTTTTCTTGATATTCACCTACGTTTTGTAATGATACATTAACATCTTCTAAAGCTTCTTGTTTTGAAATTGACAATTTGAAATTTGTGACAGTTCCATCACTGCCAGAAGATACTTTGTCACTGGTATCACTGCCAGTTGATACTTTATCATCAATCTCAGAAATAAGTTTGTTTACGTTCTTCCTACAAAAACTACATATTTTTTATCCAGGAATCTATTTTTCACAGTTCAGCAATTTGTTAATTACCTCAGATAAATTTAAATTAATGGTTCTCAAACATTTTTTTCTCTTTTTTTTATGGCACTTAAACAGGTCAAAACATGATGTTTGAAGTATTTCAAATTTATTCAAATAAAATAATTTGTGATGTTCATAAATATTAAGTAAAAGCTCAGATTGTACATTACTTCTCAAACTTATTAAGTTCAAGTCTGAAGGGCTTAATAATGCAGAACTTGATACAGTTTCCACTTGAGTATAAGTCCTTTTATGGCATTCAGTTCCATTTTCTTAGGCAATACTACAGCACGCTTGGGAATGTTCTGCTGCCATATTAAATGGAATTGATATTCAGTAATAGTAAAAATAAAAAACATTCTAATTTAGTCTTTCAATTAGATAAACAAAAATGAGCTTATATATCAAGCTGAATAATTTAGCTTTAGATTATTGGTTTAATTCTTTAAAATATTTTCAACAATCCCAGAGAACATCAAAAAGAATTCCAAATTACTCAAAGAACATCTTCACTTAATCAAAGAAAGGCAAAACTGATTCCAATTCTCAAAGCATCTGACCAAGGAAGAGATATTCACACCTGCAAACAAGAGGGTGACTCATTGAAGAGGGAGTGGACCCCACCCCTTTAAAGCCGCTTTCCACATCGAGAGGGAGCCACTCGCTGCTTGGCCAATTATCACTTGTAAGCAATAATTTTTTTGCACTGCAGAGAAAGAGGAGATACTCCAGACAAAAGGTAATTGGGGACCGTGGTTAATATTGTGGGGCCCCACTCTATTGTTCCTCCCACACACCCCATCTATTGTTCAGTAGAGGACAGCATATGTGTCACCCAATGTAAGACGTGGCCAAATATCCTCATTCAAATACATTGTAGCCGCAGCAATCACTGGGTGTGGGGAATGGCCTTTACTATCTTACACTACTCAGTATCTCCCCCTGCATCTTCTCTTACACCAGCTCCTTACCACACAACAAATAGAAAGTATGTGATCTGATCTAGTTACAGTCCAAAAGCCTGTTGACTGAAAAGGGACTACTTAGTTCTTTTAAACTGATGTAAAAATAAACAAAATTATGATAAAAACAAAACAGTTTTTAAAATTGTTTTATATATAAACAATATATAGGTATGCCTTCTTCATGCCTCAGGCAATTTACACCCTTCCCTCCCCCACCCCACCCCAAAAAATTACAGAATTGGCTGAAACAACATTTAAATTTGAAAAATTTCCAACCATGCAGCACATAAATTTAACTAAATTTCTTTTTTCTGCATGTTTCATTACTATTAGAATAACTGTTCCTAAAAGTGCACAGTACAACTTCTGAAGAGACATTCTAAAAAACTTTGAATCTCTAAATTAGGATAACTTAATTGCATAAAAATAACTTTAAAAGTTTCATCATTTCTGGAAAAAAAAAAAAAACCAGCCTGTTTCCACTTTTTCTCTCCAACGTCCATTTTTTTATTATTTATTATTGACACACTCTCTCTTTTTCCTTTTTGCTTGAACAGATTAAAAAAATACTGATTTAAACATTAATAAACTATTTTAACTTGATTTCCTATGACACACAATTAAATATAAATAAATACCAAGTTTTTACCTGACAGGTGAGGAGATTCCCATTATAAACAAAGCATTGTCTAGATTAAAAAAAATTAAATTAACAGTTATATTACTGATCTAAAATAAGTCAGAATGAGTGTAATTCAACTTGTAGTTGACAATATAAAAAAAAAAAAAAAAAAGAAAGAAAGAAAGAAAAACTTCCAAGTTTTGACACATATTTACTATATGTATATATTCAGATTTTGTTTAAAAAGTTTTATATTTTAAAAATAAAAAAATTAAATTTTAAGTAAAATAACTTTAACTCATTAACTTTTAAATAAAATAAGCACTTTTTTAAATTAAATAAATAAAAAATTATTTTATAATAACATTTGCATGCAGCATAACATTTTAAGAAAAATCATCAAAATATTTGGTTTTTAATTAAATTAACATATTAGGACTCAAAATACCATCGTTTTTATTTTAAATTATCTTACTTTATGCATTTACATGTAAGTAAAAAAATAGTTTGCTTTGTTAAGAGCTATGCCTTTTTCTGAAACAGCTTTTGCAAAATTATTGTTTTTATGAAATTTTTTTGAAAAAAACAGTTTGTGAATTTTTGGGGGGTTCCAGTTTTAAACAGGACTATCAAATTAGTTTTTTCTATAATCTCCAAACTTTTGTTAACATTTTGGTATAAATTTCTATTTAATATATTGAAAATAAAGAAAGTTATGATTTTTCAACTGAAAAAGCACCATTAAAATAAGTGTATGCAAAAACGCCATTTATGGTCACTTTCCCTTTATTTTAATAATTTTTATCTTAAAAAGTATTAGAGATACTGAAGTAAAATTGTATATTGTTAGTTAGAACACTAATGGCTACATTTATAAAAATTTTCAAAGAAATCCGAGACGGTGGGTGACATGGCCTGGTTGATTTGAAATGGAATGACCCAGGGAGCTTAAGTGCCCCTATGGTGTTCTATTTTCTATTCTTACAATAGACAAAAGTGGGCTGGCCTTTCATTCTAAATAAATAATTTCATGAATGTATTGACTCTGGAAATTTGTGTGGCTGGTTAAATACTTTTCAGAGAAGATACACAGATTTAACAAACACTATACTATTTAAGCAAAAAAAAAAAAAAAAAAAAAGAATGAATAACAGGATTTATTTTTTAATGTGAAAATATGACAGAATTTATTTTTAAGTATACGAAGTAGATAAAACTGTGTCAGAAATATATATACAGACAATAAATAAATAAATAAAAATAATAATTTAAAAAAATTCAAAGGTATTACATATATATTAAAAACAACTCATAAAACCCAATAAATCAGACATTTATTTATAATTTAAACTGTACATTTAAAGATTTTTTAAGAACTTTTATTTATTTTTTCAAATCTTTGCACCAATACCGTAGCCAGGAAAAACTTTTGGTAAGGGTTTTTTAAGTCCCAATATGGCAGGTTTTTAATACCCTCTTACAAATAGTAATACATGTTCCAGAAAGTTTCAGGGTGGGTCTGAACCCCCCCCCCCCTTCGCTACGGCCTTGCTTTGCACATTTGCATAATTTTAAAACTTGTGGTCTCTAAAGCATATAGTCCAAAATTTGAGCAATGATTTTTTTTTACTTCTTTGTGTGTAAAGCTACTTTGTCTTCATTGGTAGGCATATATGATGTACACACCTCAATATCAAAAAGATTCAAAAGTGTTCAGTTTTATGTTTAATAAAAATAATATACCATGCTGCTCTAACGAATACAGGGTGTCTACTGGTCAGGAAAATTGGGAGCCTGGAAAATGCAAAATGGGTCAGGAAAATTCTCCGAAATTATAAATTTTCCTTCCTCTAAAAATTTTTTTTTTTTTTTTTTTTTTAAATCTCTTTGGAGTTTAGAGAGTGAAAAATGCTGATAAAGATGATTTATGTTTAAATAGAATGAACGATTCAGAATATTTGTGGGGTATGGGATGCTTACACTCAGGGTTCAAATGCACCTTAAAAAGGCCATATTAAAGAAAATAATAGTAAGGTGTCCCTAAAAAGGCCTCATTTTTACCCTCAAAGCCATAAAAAGTTGTAAAAGCCTTAAATTAACATTTCATCTTCACTTTTCCTATGATTTTTGCAGATTTTGTTTTCTTTTGTTTCTTTTCATACAAGTAAGGGGAGGGGGAGATTGTATAGGAAGCTTTCTCCTTCCATCATTGGTTTACCTTTCACCATAGTTGGGGAGGAAGGAAAAATATGATTAGAAACATGAAAAGGGGGGAGGGAAAAGGTGTGATAATGAGATAAATACATAACATAATTATATCTGATTAAAACACAATGATTGCTTTAAACTCAAATACAAGTGAACCCTTTAAAGGCCATATTATTTTCAAGAAAACGGTCATAAAAGTACCTATTTTTTATTAAAGAAAATTAAGTAAAAATAAGTATATGTACAATATGTGCATTTATTTTAAGGCTGCAGACATTTTTATATATATATATTAAAAAAATTGTGCACAAGAGTTGAAATACTCTAATCTTTCTGGTACATGGCATTTTGATCTCTCCAGCCCAGAAATATCACTTCGAGAAAGAAGGGGCCAATACTTTAAAAGACATGAAATGCAGTATTATTAAGGAGATGTACAGGATAATTGCATTAGAACATAGATTATTGGCCTTGAAATTTTTAAAAACAACTTAAGAAAGCCTTACTTTTTATATCAAGAAATGAAGGGGAACCCTGACCAGTTTCACATCCTGTGTGAAGTGTTTCTTGTGACAGACGAGCCAAAAAGCTATCTGTCTATGACCAATGATAAAATACAGAAATTTTCACTAATATTGCTCTCCATTCTTGCAGATTTGAAATGTAGTAGACTAAAAGATATTTATGTTTGAAATTCGGCATCTGCATTTAATATTGTCATTTAGATATATCACACAAGTACCAACTGTAACACAAGTAGTATTGGTCACTATTAGTGAAATCTGAACTAACTATAGTATTGAAACTCATAGTAATTTTTGTTTTTCCTATCTAACTTCAGTACATCAATAATTGGTATTACAGTTGAAAATTTATTTCAAATACGTTGTAGAAAAATATTCAATATAAAAAGGGGGTTATATTGTTAAGGGATTTCCCAAAGTAAACTGCCTCTATGGTCAATAAGTTTTGTTTGGAAGCTGGAAAAAGTCAGGAAATTGACTTTCAGAATTTCAGTACACACTCGAATAGCATTCAATATATTTTTATCTCCATTGTTTCCAGGACAGTTAGAGATTAAAAATGAAGATAAAAGAGTGGAATTTAAGTTCATGTAGTGTATACTTAGAAATGGCAGAGTGAATGAAGAGGGATGAATGCCAATGGCGGATCCAGAAATTTTTTTTGGGAGGGGCTAAATTTTTAAAAAGCTTATTTCACCCAATTAAAATGTACTATAAATCAAAATTTTAGTCTAAACCAATGTATTAGGCTTTTGGGAGGGGCTAAGTAATAAAATATGATCAATTTTGCTATTTAAAGTGTATAATAAAGCAGAATGTTACCCTTGAGCAAACTCTTTTGGGGGGGGCTGAAGCCCCCTAGCCCCTCCCCTGGATCCGCTACTGATGAATGCTGTTTACTTGGTAATAGATAAAAGGTAGAACTCTGGAAGTTGCAGTACGGGTAAAAGTGTGTAAATCAAAGAATGCTATTTTTTAGAAGAAAGATTTTTCATGCCATAGCAAGAACAGGGGGGAGGAAAAAATAAATTTCCAGGACATTTCAGTACGCTATAAGCGAATTTTCATTTTCTCATAAGTTCACTATAATTGTTTGAAATAAGATTAGTCACATAGGTGTTCAGTTGGGATCACTAAAAAAGTACACTACAAAGATAGTCAACTGTGCATGTATGATGGAGACAGAATTTCGTTGTCTGTCGTTGGTTCTACGTCACCTAGGTATGCTTTTATGAGCCCCTACCAGCTGGAGTAATATGTTCCAATTTGCTGCTGCATTCTGCTAGGGAGCAGAAAGAAATTTAAATTTATTCTGGTAGATCTAGAGACGGATAGATAGTTTTAATTATCCTATCTTAAAGAACTGCATGTAAGATTCGTAATTTTTTGGTAAACAAGTATTGCCTGAATAAAAAAACAAAAAATAAAAATAAAACACCAACCTTTTAAAAATACTATATTAATGATGTTATGGTTACTATGAGTTCTTTAATAAATGGTAAGTATACCTGGCTGAAAGATCATTTATTTCACTATGGAATCTGCTTCTACTGAAAAAATTATCTTGCATAAACACCCTCTCCAGCAGCAATGGAAAAACACACACATATGATTCCAACTCTGTCATGTTTGGTGTTTGTATATATTCTTTGTAATAGATGTAATAAATAAAAAATACCCATTAAGTCTAATATTAGATGTATCTAAAAAATCTGTGTCAGGCTTAAATATATTTATATAAATATGCCATTAAAAAATAATATTTTAATAAGTGGGGATTGCAAAATTGAGTTTTAGACACAAGTTCCAAATGTATTAAAAAGTAGGTTTAGTAGAATAAAATACAGTGACAATTTCTACCATTATTCTTTTAAGAAAATAATAACTAAGCAGGGGGAGGTAGCATGTTTTTTAAACATAAATAGTTTGTTCAACTTATTTTGAAGAAAAAAAAGGAATACATAAACATCCAATGAAAATAGCTAATATTTTTATTTATGACAATGAAAAGAACCAGATGAAAGATATGGAATGATATTCATACAAATTTATTGAGTTATAAAATTTGTTTCACAGAAGTTTCTCAGCTAAACATGAAAAAATACTTTTGAAGGAACAAAGTATATATTTAAAAAAAAAATAATAAAAAAAAAGAAAGAAAAAGAAATGATTAAAAAAAAACTCTTAAGATTTTTAATAAAATTGATTTAATTTATTACTATTAAATAGTTAAATGCAAGATCTTGCACACAAAAATATACATATATGATTTTTAAGCATTCACAATTTAATTAAAAAAAAAAAAAAAAAAAAAGTATAAATGTTCGAGCCAAAAATTGACTTCTCTACAAGTGTCTTCAGTTAATTCCGCAAATAAAAATTATAATATCTAACAGACATAACATTATAAAATTTCAGAATCCGCAATAATATATATCAAAACTATTATGCACCCATAATGGTAAAATATCTTACAGATTACAAAATTTCAACAAATTACTTCACTTTCTTTTTAAACAGAAAAAGAAAATTTCATAATGTTTAAAACAAAGTACCTACTGGAAAACATGTTGAAAGAAATTAAAATTCAAACGAAGAGGACACAGCAGTGTCATGCCAAAAGAAGACTTGCAGGTAAAAGAAATTAAAGGAAGACCTAATATACTCCGGGCTTTAAAGGTAAAAAGAAAAAAAAAAAAAAAAAAAGAAGAAGAAGAAGGCTGACTGGAGGTGCCTTTAGGAGGAAAGAATATGAGATGTGATTCTTCAACAATGCAGTTTTACACACACACTTTTTTTGACCGTTTCTCTTTCTTTGACTTCAATGTACATGTTTCATGATAAAGAGTAGGAGAGGCATTATCCTATCGCCGAGGCAATAACTTCACTAACAATTGGATCTGTACTCCTAACAGCAATGTTCATAGTGACTCCTTCTGTCTCTGCACTCATGGCTAGTTTTGCTCGAATTAAAACAGTGTGACCTCCGCGATACACACCGGACAAAAACAGAACATGTGAGCTTTTGTTTTCTGGCACTTTGTCAGAGCGCTCACACGGCTGCATACCCAGAAAATGTACAATATTTTTTACAGCATCTGAAATGAAGAATGGGAAAGTTATCAAAAAGAATAATGATGTGGAAGAATTTGACAAAACACTTTTCGCTACATCTCTATTATGTATAGTACTGCATAACACAAAACAATGTTATAACATTTAATTCAATTGCTATGCAAAGGTTTTTTTGTCAATTCATTCGTTTGTCCATCAGGGTGGCTACAGAAACTGAGAAAAAAAGTTCCCTGATTTCCCTGACTATCTTTATCAAATTTCCAGAACTAATTACATACATACCATAATCTTTCATGGAAATCACCATTGTGTATCATGCACCAACAGGTGAATGCTTCATATAGGGAAATAAATAATAGAAAACCACAAAAATGCTTAATATTAATAAAATTTTAGTTCAGTTTCAGAAATCCAAATATAAAATTTAGTTGAACACTAAAAGACAATATATAGCAGAAAGTTTCCTCATTTTATAAAGATAGTATTCAATTTTAAGCGTAAGGATGACTGATCAAAATAAAATGGCCACCTAGTCAACTTATTTTATTTCAATCAATGTATCGTTTCAAATTAAAAAAAATATGTAAAAAGGCTTAAAAATGAGCACTATCTATAAAAAAAAATAGTCTTGCGTGGGAGCTTAGCTGGCATCACTCAAATGTCCCATCACTTTAAAAAACACAATGGCGCAGTAGAAGACTAAATCATCTTTTACCATTCATTTTACCTATGACTAGTGCTGTAAAAGTAACGACAAAATGAGTATCCGTATGTATTTGTTACTTAGATGTTCGCTATTCGTTACTAAGTATTCATTACTCGTTACTTTCGTTACTACTAATAGAATCGGTAATAGGGTGTTATATGTGCCCCATAACAACACATCCGGGACAGTGTTGTTATGGGTATACGCCGCCCATACATACACCCATAACAAAATCTAACCAAAAAGAATTTTTTTCAGCGAAGTTGTACAAAGTTGTATTTAGAGCTTATTTTCTCTGATTTACAGATTGTTTTTATACACATTTATGGTTTTATACAATGCTAAATTATCCGAATTACGGAGTGTACATAGAAATCTTCCAAAGACATATGCCATTCTTTTTTTTTTCTCAACCCCCCCTTTTTAAAATTCTGAACGCTGGTTTAACCTGTTCATTCTTATCATAAAAAGTGTAAAGGAAAGCTTGTGACTCGTGTTTTTTCTGGGAGCGGGTTCTCGAATACTGAGATCCAGGGATTGGGCCACATCTATTAAATTCACAGGGCAGGTGATCTCAGTATGATATCAACTACTTTGCGTCTCTACAAGCATAATATCTTTATTATTTGTGAGTTCTTATTTCATATCAAAAACTTCTTTTGCTGGACGATTTTTCGAAGTAAATTAAAAATTACCATATTTTATATTAAAATTGTTTAATTCAGTGAGAATGATCTATTTTTAAGATATTTCCAGTTCTATTTCTGCACTTTTGGGATGAAAGGGGTTAGCCCCTTCTGTGGGTGCATATATGAGAGCATTCTTTAAACAAAAATTATCACTCCTTTCATACAGAAAGAATGGTTGCACCGGACTATGCGTATTCCATGAGTTCATGGAATAAAATGTACCATAAAATAGGGCAGATGGCCCCCTAAACGCCGACATTTTAGAAACATACTGAACTTTATTGAATTATTTTAATACCAGTGGCTTACGCAGGAGTGGGCATAGAAATCCCGGGTAGCTCCCAATTTTTTAAACAATTACTTAAAAAATGTGTTTAGGTTTTCATGCTAAATATTTTTTTTAGTTCCAAATAATATTTCAAATAATAAAAATGTGTGAATTCGTTTACTTTATAAAAATATATTTTTTTAAAAGGTGTATTTAAATAATTTGTTATTTATTACTCATATTTCGATTCTAGCTAAAAAAAGGGAAAAGTTAAGTTCGCAATCCTGCTTCGGAACCACCCTGAAAGAAAAAATTCTGATTGCACCACTATTTAGTACTAAAATGTTAGAAAGCCCGAAATTAGCACCCCTTACTAACATGCTTCTCTTATATGTATTGCTCCACTACAATTATAAGAACCCCCCCCCCCCCCCCCCGCAAAAAAAAAAAGTTCAACTGCGCATAAGAACATACTATACACCGGATCCTATCCCCCCATTGTACGACCCATATCCATAGAGCAGCAGATAGTATATCCATCTCCATAACTGTAACGAAACATATGGATTCTTCAAACCTCATCAAAACGATACCATTCGGCTCGGCACAAACGAATTGCAACCAGAACATACTACTACTCAAATACCGAAACTGATTTTTCCCTTCAAACAGCGAGAATCCATAATACTTCCGGTATCTAGTAACGGAACGGAACATACTATTACTCAAATACCGAAATTCATTTTCTCCCTCCGGCAGTCTTGTATTCGAAGTTCGAACCTGGTCGATCCGAAATGCACACTCAAGTCATTTTCCCCCTTGAAACTGCGATCCGATATTCAGTAACAAATAACAGAAGATATTAGTACCCGATTACTGGAACCTGTTTCCCCCTAGTTCGCCTCGTCTGGCAGTCTGTATTCGAAGTTCGAAGCTGCTCGATCCGAAACAGCTTCGGATCGAGTAACGAGATCAACCGCAAAGTAGCAATTCGTTACTTCGAGTCTGAGTGATTATCCGTATCTTAGTACCGAATACATGCGGTTTGCTTCAGCTCTACCTATGACTTTATTCAGGAAGCAATTCACATGCGAAATTGATTCACATGCCGATATGATTCGCACATCTAGTTTCTTGTATGATCCACATCTTAGAACGAGTCCGAATACATGCACTTTTTCGGATTCGTATAGTGATAGAGCTTACATCACTTGAGTCTCGGATTCATATTTCTATGTTC
Organism: Cheiracanthium punctorium; assembly: GCA_038373885.1. NCBI lineage: Eukaryota > Metazoa > Arthropoda > Arachnida > Araneae > Cheiracanthiidae > Cheiracanthium > Cheiracanthium punctorium. The sequence goes on from JAWZYV010013903.1 coordinate 56,541, forward strand.
TCTTATCATCTGTATTCTGATTTCGGATTCGTAAAATCTCTGTATCTGTGCATCAGTTGAGTATCGTGTCATACATAACGGAGCCGCGCATCAGATTGACAATTAAAAATGATCTAGTTCACTAGGCAAAAATGAAAGTTCCCCGATTTATAAATTTTTTTGCAAAATTCCCCGATATTTCCATGATTTTTCCAGATTGATAAAGTACCCTGATTTTTCCATGATTTCCCTGATCTGTCGACACCCTGTCCATGTAAAAGAAATACCAATATAACAATTTTTGATGAAAGGCATCTTGTTGTTAGTCTAACTACAACTATTATATAACTATTAGATATCAATCTCTTTTTCTTGAAATAGAGCAATACAAAACATATTTCAAACAATTACTACCCATAGAATGATGTATAAAATCCTTTTTATGTGCCCTTGTAAACAAATGATAAATGCTAAATTTAAGGAAGTAAGAAACATGCTATAGTAAAAGTTAATAAATTACCATAGCATGCAGTGATATGGATATTCATGGCAAATCTCAGGAAGATAAATATGAGAAAACTCTTTAATAATCAATAATAATGCTTGATAGATAAACATGGAAAAGAATACCATGAAAATCAATCAACAAGGATAAGTCATAAACAAGGAAAATATTTATTTTTATTCAGTGGGTATTTGTAGTAGAGGCGTGTTTCGGATAGGATATTCCTTTCTGCTGGGGGGGGGGGAGTTATTTATCTATTATAGGGTAATCTCACTCTTATCATTAGCCAATAGTCAGATGGTGGCAGCAGTTGTGGATCGTGGTTGTGTACCTCCTTCAAAAGTTGAAAAGCCTGGCAACTTGTGGTGATAAAACAGCCAAATGTTGTGTAAGAAATACTTTTCCAAAACAGAATCCTGCTCAGTGATTTGGGGAGTAATTGAAGAGTCATTGTGATGACAATAACATTTACAATTTCAGTGGGAATTTTATGATTTCTAACTCACACTCTAATTAATCAATTGACATGCAACAAAATTGCAAATTTTTATTTTTTTAGTGCATAGAACATTAATTTTAGACTGCTAAATCTTAGAAGAGCACATCATTTGCTATCCATGTCTGAAAATGTACATTGTATAAGAGGAATATTTATATTTATTAACTGTTTGGATGCTGCATACATACATTATTTCCTATTATTTTAAATACAAGCATGATTTTAAAATACTTGGATAACCAGATTGTCATAAACTATAATGGCAAAATTATGGAATTCCTTCATCGAAATACAATTTTGATGTTACTTTGCTATTAAAGTACAGTAAAGATCTAAGGAGCTAAAGGTACAGTAAAGATCTAACAGTCTAAGATTTCTAAAATAGTTAATTAGTGATTATAAATTAGGATTAAGTGGGTATGTTTTGGTTACAGCTACTAGCACCCGTTGTATCAATACTGATAGTGCTGATATTCTTTTGGAAGAAGGTTTCACTGTATGAATTGTATACATATTAAGAGATTAATTCAATTTTACTCATTTCATTAATACATATTAATGATATGTAGCCGTAACTTAAATTGAGAGAATTTTCTGGTACTTATGCATTATCCCGGCGGTCATTTCCGCCAAACTATTTTTACATCAAATATGCTGGCAAACTGTTGCCAATCGTATTCTGAACCATCAATTTCATTTGCCCCGGCATTTATCTTGACGTAAAATCGCTCGTCCTAGCGGACCGCCGGGATAATACATAAGTACCGATTTTCAAAAAGCTATGTTTTTTAAAAAATACTAGGGGCCAAGGCCCCCAGACTCGCTACACCCGCTTTTCGTATGAGGCATTCAGCCCCTAATAAGGCTTATTCGTAAAAAAGACATAATTTCAACAGACAAAACCCGAAGATTGGATCAGATAGAATGTTACTGAGCTACACATTGCTTGGTTCTTGCATGTTCATTGGTACATAAAAATTTAAACTTCACATTACAGTAGACCCCCCCCCCCTCATAACACAGATGATATTTTGTTATGGGAATCTGTGTTGTACGGGTCCTGAGCTATACTCCATCTGGAGTGCGGACTCTGCTTATAATCACTGGAAAAATTATTTGCACTCCTCAGAAACACAATGATATTTAATGTTGCCATTCAAGAGTTATATTAATTAGGAGCTAAAGCGTAATAAAATCAGAACAGCTGTTTCAGCTGTATTTTTAATAATGTAAAACCTATTGGACACCTTGCGAATTTGCCACCCATGGCAATTTTTCATTATTTAGCGACTTGCGTACATGTAAAGTAAATAAAAGCTACGGAACAAATAGGATAGCTTGCCACCAATGGCAACTTTTCATTATTTGTCGATTTACACATGCTCACAACCTATAATTGCCGTTCATTTAAGGTTACCGGAAAACCGTTATCTATATTTTCATTTACATAATCGTTTGCAGATTGGCATACTTAGCACCATGAATTATACCATCTCGTCGCGCTAGCAAATATCCAAAGCGTACTATAACTGCTATAATGGCATAGTTAACGCCGCCAAATATTGCTACTGGTAGCAAATAATCCAGCTGGACCGAAATGGCTTTAAAATAATCTGCATTTTAATTATTTTTCATTTTCAAGATATTAGTTATTCTGTTTTGGAAAAACGAATAATCACCAATTCTAAACTCCTGTTGTCTAAGCAAACTTACTATTTGAAAATTGTCAACTTTGAAATAAGTAACTGAAAATGTGTTACACATATAGTTTTTATTTTGGTGTAAAATGGGTGTATTTCTACTTCACGTTTGACAATTTCATGTGATACTACATACTTGGAAACGCTTTGTTGCAAAGGAATGAATGATTTTATGCCAAATCTGGCAACCATTCTGTTTATTTTTTCAGTTATTTATTAATATCTTCTAAAATAATTTGATTTTTGAAATTTAAGTCAGCTTATCAGGTTCCTCAGAACTTTCCGAATCTGTGGGCACCTTAGACGAAACTTAAATCCCCACGGTTTAGGAGGAGATAGGCCAACAAGCTTTGACAGCGCCAGCAGCCTTCACATTTTTTTTTTTTTTGGAATAGAGAAACTTTTTGGCAAAAAACCTCACAATGACACATTTAGACATAAAAACTTATTTTGAATTTTTTTTATGACCTTTAGAATTATTTTTTTGAGCATTACACTCATTAATCATATGTATACACCCATTTTTATTCCTTATTCTATACTTAGAAAACTAATATACTGAATTGACAAGATAATATAAAATCATAATAATAATTATACATGGAATCTAAATGTATTAGCTAGAAAATCTGTTAAAAGCACTTGACAATAACATATGAGATAATGCAGGATGCTATCTATGTAGGTCATTTTTTTAAGTAAGAACTGTTTTGTAATGGAACAGGAGAAAATTTAGTTATGAATGTAAGTTGTATTACAAACTAAAATATGAACATTTTTTCACTTTTCAACATAGTCACAATTAACATTTAAATATTTGTCAAGTCGTGGCACCAGCTTTTGGATCCCATCATCAAAGAACTCTGCTACCTGACTGTGCACAATCGGTTCTTACTTTTAAAAATGACCCTCGTATCTCCCCCAAATTCTCAACTAACATGAATTAATTGGAAAAACACGACATCCAAGACAGGCTAATGCAGTGAACAGTATTTAGAAGTTTTCAAGCTAAAGAACAACAAAACAGGAATTATGAGCTGGAAATGGTCAAATGAATCTTCTCGAAGAAAATCTTTGAGAAATATAACAGTTACTAAAAGTAGAAGTATGGACACTTTGCTACCTTCTTGAGTAACTCCAGCTGGACATTATAAACATTGTGGGTTTTTCTTCCCAAGTCACTAGAGTTACTCAAATCTGTGACCATGAACATACCCTTTTAAGCATTTATAATCATTTAAGCAGGCGTGCAACCAAGGGAGGGGTTTTTAGGGTCAAAACCCCTCCCAGGACAAACTTTTGTCTTTTCTATTTGTTTATTTTGTAATTAAAAAATCATGCCGAAAAAAAACTATTCCCTGAGTTTACAACAAAGGAAATTAGAAACAGGCAATCTAGAAGAATATTACAGGAGATCTGTTCTGTATAGATACCATTTTTAAACACATTTATTTGCCAACTCAATGAAAGATTTCTGCATCATATGAACATTCTGAATTCCTTTCAAAATTTGTTACTTTAATATATGACCCCAAATGCAGAAAAATGTAATTGAGAATGTTCTTTAGAACTAGTGTCAATGTATGAAATGGAAGAGGGTTCTGTGAGAGTATAGAAAGTTACATCGAGAACAAATACGACCAACAAACACACTAAAGGCCTTAGATAATTGCAGTCAGAAAATACCTCATAATATCTACAGGCTGCTCCAAATAATAGCCATATTACCAGTAACAAATTGTACTGGTTAAGTGTTCCTTTTCAACTCGAAACATCTCTTTCTAAAAGCATATCTTTGGAGCATGACGGATGAAAGCAGACTAGCGATGCTGAACATCTTTGGAGGCTAACATGAACGTTCTTGTAGAAGTTTTGTATGAATTGGCAAAACAACCCCGACACTTAGATATTAAATTATAACATTATCAGTTTAGCATTGTACGTAACTTGTGCGTACATAACAAGGGCGGCCCAAGGCTGAATTCTCAGAGGGGGCCATTGGGCTTTTTATGTAGGCCTATAAATTGTTCAAATTGAATGTGTGAAATCGTTTGGGAGCCTGTGAAATCCGAGGTTCGGAGAGGGTCATGCCTCCCATGGCCTGGAGCTGCCTTTGGTACATAAAATAAATTGTGAGCAATGTGAATTCATTTTTTGAAATGTTTTTTATAGACAAAAAATATTCAATAATGTTTGACAATTTTTAAGAACCCCCCCCCCCTCCACAGAAAATTTCTGGTTGTGCCCCTGCATTTAAGTAGGTGCCATATATGCAAAAAAACTGTGTATTGATACTTTTAAGAATAACAATTTGTTAGAAAAAATCTAAGAAAGGAATTTAAACTTTCAGCACATTATGAGTGAACAATAATTTAAGAATAACTTATTTTACCATCTAGGGTTTTTAAGCTAAATGCATAGGTGTCTTCAAGTTCATTTTTGGCAGTCACTTCTTCCCATGCAGCACTGAAATTTGGCTTCAATATCTTCTGAATATGGTCACTCAATAAAATATCTAGGTCTTCAATCTAACCAAGAATGAACAAGCAATGCATCACATTTGACAGTTATTTGATAGATAAATTACCATATAAAAATAATAATAATAAAAAAAAAATACCAATGCAAACACAGATTAAATGAAGCCAAAAATCTGTACATTTCTTTAATCATTAAAAAATGGTTGAAATTTTTAGTCTATTAAGTAGGAAGAATTCCCACTGACTTAATAAATAAAATGGATCCAAATATATTTTTGTGAATTTGAGGAAATGCACTACAATTGAAAAATAATAAAGTGTACTTAAATAATAAATTGTATATCTCTCTCAGACACACACTTAAAATGAAGTATTATTTTGACCAGAAATTTCTATATTCCATCCTAAAATTTCTTTGAATGGTACATTTTAATGAATATGCCAATATTCTTGAATATAGTATATTTTAAAAATGTGACATGGACTTGCTTTCCTATCTACCGATGACCTTTGGAACTAATTATGAAAATTGGAATAGTAAAATTCCCTGGTGTTCCATGAATAATGCTGCAAAACTGTACAATTTATAACTCATTTATTCTTTAATTATTTTTAAAGTAAGTTCATATACACCACAGTGCAACTTCGATATCTCGAATTGAGGTTACACAGACTGAGATATCAATCAGTCTAATTGATGTTTTTGAGATATCAATGCATCTGATATTTGAAAAACCTTGGTACAGTAGAACTCCAATTATCCGAATCAATCGGGGACTGAATCCCATTCAGATAATCTGATTTTTTCCGAAAAGGGTCTAGTATGTATTTTAATTACTGTGTGTATGTATGTTGAAAATGGGAGAAAAAAAAAAACTATTTTTAAAGAAAAAGAGCTTTTAATCAATTAAATGAAAAGGCAACACGTTTACATGTTAGGCATACTTACAAGTGTTGTACATTAGTACATTATGTATGTTCCGTACTGTAAATGAAAGTTATTGCTCATATGTGTCTACACTAGCTTTGCAGAGGGAAGGACTATAGTGCATGTACACAGAATCATTTTGCAAATCGTAGTATGTCCGTCTTAATTTTTTCCCTCCTGAAATTCTGAAAGCAATTCAAATAATCAGTGATTCAGATAGTCGGCATTCAGATAATTGGAGTTCTACTGTATCTCAAATTATTGTGTTTTCCCTTACAAACTGACCCCGTTTTACTTTGCCTCCTTATTTCAATGTTATTTTGATTTTGATATACCGAAGTTATCTAGTACAAAATGTAAAAAATAAAAACAAGAATTTTTTTTTTGCCAAATTTATATTAAAAAGGAAAGTTTTTTAAAACTGTATAAAAAATATATGAAATGCTCACCACATATTCATCTTCATAACCCTCATCATCATCTGGTTCACCACTATTAGGATCGCAGTCTTTAACGAGGTATTTCAGAGTATTACTAAATGTACCAATTACTAAAATAAGAATAGATCATTGTTATAATTTCACAGTTGAAACTATTACACATAAATACAGACAAATTTAAACTTCTATGCTTTATGAATTGCCTTTTAAAGAAAGGAAGTCTAACATCCAAATTACTAATGTAATCTTAAACCTGGATTGATAAATTTCCTAGTAAGTTAAATTCAGTGTCCATAAATTATACAATTCCTTTAAAAAATATCCTTAGTTCTGATAATTTGAGCATGTAATGAAATTTTACAATTCAAAATAATTAATGCATTTACTATCTAAGCCTTTAAAAAAACATTACACACTGTTGGGGGGAGGTGGGGTGCAGAGAAACACTTGATTTCGTTTAAAAATCTTCAAAAAATGAAAGCCAATTTTTAATTTATTTTACAAGTTTTGTTTTAGTTACAATACTGTGGTACTACAATATTATTTGTTGATTAGTAATCTCAATGTACTGAAGACATTAAGACGAAAACTGTAATATCACATGAAACGTATCTAAAATTTCATACATCCAGTAGTTTTTTTCCAGGGTCCCATTTATGTGAAAATTGCTTATTTTTGTGAATTTTCATACCAGTTTTTAATAAAGTCACTTTTTTTTTGTTAAAATAATTGATAAAACAGACTAAAATGTAGTGTAAAATGTCAATGAAGAGTCGAGTTAACCTATTGTATTTTTGTGAAGGGGCCATTTTAACAGATTGTAATTTTGTGAAGAGGCCGTAAAACAGATTTCTTCTGCATTGACCCTTGTATACCCAGCTTTCTTTTCAAAGCCATGGATTGGTTGCAAGAATCAATAAAAATAGTATTTAATTTGAAGAGAGCCATTACACATACAAATAATCCAAACACAATTTTACTTACCTACAAGTGGATCTGTAGGAATTGAGATACAAGCATATGTTGTACCAGGGACACTATAAGGGAGTTTTGAACATGGAGCATAACATACAACTTCAAAACCTTCACTTGGTTCCACTTGGACATATACATTTTCCAATACTTGATCTTGCAGTGTATTAGTACAATCAAACTAAAAGATTATATAACTGTGGTTACAAAGAAACAAGTATTAAAGTAAACAAATCAATATGCATTTATAAACACTTTGTTCAGAAGCTAATATAATCATACTGAACATATTGAATCCTCCCATAAATAAAGTGGAGTGATAATACGAGAAAGTCAATTTGATAGTGACAATTTATGTAAAAAGAATTATAATTTACGGACATTATTTTTCCATTAATTGTTGATTAGTAATCTCAATACACTGAAGACATTAAGGTGAAAACTGTAATATCAATCTTCCGTTAAAAAAAAAAAAAAAAAAATTAATGCCTGCAAATCATATTTTCTTTTACAAATGAGGAAATAATATTTTATTAATAAATTACTTCCTCACATAGTATGTGTAAAAAAATCTTTAAAAATCTTCCTTAAGCACTTTGTAATACAAATCAAATTGTGAACCTATGTATATGACAGTGCTATGGTACTAAATACTGCAGCTTGAAGAAAGAAAAAAGAAAAAGAAAGAGAAACTGACAAAACAAATTAGACCAGCAAAAGCATAAAAAGATTTAAAAATTCACTTTACCATAGAAAAGTTTGTTTTATAAAAACAAGGAAATAATTACCTGAAGAACGATGTGATTATTGAAGGTATGTTTAATGCACCTCACTACAAACTCAGTTTCAGACTCTGTTAACTCAATAGGAAGTGATGACTTGAATAAAGGACCCAAATTAAGAGCTGCAAGTTCTGGTACAGATGATAATTGCTCTGGAAAAAGATCTTAAATTTTAATTCTGATTTTCCCTTCAACTGCACACTTGGTCATATCTCCATGCACATACCAAAGAACTTCAAAATACAAAGACTTGAACAAACCTGCAAAAATATCTTGACGTGAAGCAGCAATTTTTTCTTTTGTTTTACCAATGACTGGTGCATCTGAAATAGAGAGGTGTTTAATTAAACACACACACATTAAAAATACTTAAAACCTTTTAAAAAGACAATATATTATAGGTAAAAAGAAAGGTTTATAAAATATATACATTTTGATATTATGGTATTAATGATTATTCAGTTGAATTTGAACTAGTGATTTAAACTTTATCTAGTCAAATTTAACTGTAATATATAAATCATTAAATGTCAAAATAATTTTTTCAATTAACTGCTTATTACTGCATAAGCTTGCTTTTACACAAGAATAATTATTAAAAAAAGTTAAAAGGAGAAATCATTGCTAAAAAACACAAATAAGACACAATACAAATAAAATAGAATCAATTGATGTGAAAGTGGGGTGAGAACATGACATACCACATACTTTTATTATTAAAAGAAATATAAAGTCAGCAAAAAAAGTTAATAGCACATGCATAAACAAGTATTCTGAGAAAACCGTGATTTAATACACCTCCTTACCAGTTTTCTTTTCTTCAGCAGCAATAGGCTGTGTTGCAAGAGGCACACTTTTAATATCAAACGGTGCCTCTGAAGGCTCAAGAGTATAGTGGTGAAGGGCCTTCTCAAGACCAACAATGGACACCTGTAAACCTTTAAAAAATGAAATTTAAATGATTAGTAGTCATGAATGCATGCATGCATATATATATATATATATATATATATATATATATGTAAAACATCACCTTCGTACAGTTGTAGAAATCTATGTCACAACAACAAAATTATATCTTTAAAATCATCCAATTAACATTATATTCTATTTTTCAGACATTTAAGTTTTACTATCTGTACATACCAATTTTACATAGTTTATTTAATTTAAATTTTTGAAACTATAATTTAATGCTTTACTGTTTTTTTAGATCCAAGACTTCAACATCATGCTATCTCAAAAGATAGGGAAATGAAATAAACAAGTATGAGGAAATGACATATTTAATTCAAAGAAATTAATTCATTCTCAATTTTTATGAATGGCAATATCTAACCTTGTTTATTTAAAAATAACATGGTGTCATAAAATTAAATATTTCTACCCTATCCTTTATGGACACCTGTATTTTAATGAGTAATGAAGACAAAACAAATTATTTAGTGGAAAAGGGAGATATGCTAAGTATTATAATCTTAGGAAGGGGGGGGGGAAGAGTTGAGATAATGACTGTTTTTCTCAGAATAATATTCACTGTAATGCATTTTTTTATTTTCATGTAACCTTCATCAATTTTCTCTTTAGTGAATACACTCTAAAAAGCTACTTTTTAACAGTTCAGATGGCACTGTCAACCGGAAGTAAGATTTTGGTGACATTTTCCGCAAGTCCTTTCAAATTTTAAATCTAAATAATTCAAAATATCAACATTCTTTTAAGGAAAATCTAGACAAAATAAGTTTAAAGCATTCATTTATTTTATAATAGTTGATACTGTAAAATCTTGCTATAATGAATTTTAAGAGACAATATGACAAGTTTTTAGAATAATGAATTTGACAAAGTTTAAAAATTCATGGTGATTAACTTGTACTAGGAGTTTTTTTTAGAGGAATTATTTTATTTGTTAATCTGAAACACTCAGAGTGAAATTTGTTGTAATGAAATTCTACTGTACTTATTGAAACTTGTTTTCAAAATTACACAGAGACAACTCACATTTTTGTGTTAAAGTAAGCCAGCATGATGGGGAAGGATGTCTCGAGCAGAAGAATTTGTAATGAAATTAAGACAGAATTTGGATTGGGTTGGTCTAATGTTAAAAAATAAGTTTATAAAAATTTTACAGTGAATTAAAATTAGATCTGGGGAAATTTTTATTCTTTTATGCATTAGCTTATCTGAAGTCACCATAGATAACTTTTCATATCATTGCAACAACAAGTTCAAATGAAGAAAGGGGGGTGGGGGAAGTTTTAGTTAAAACACAAAGGTTTAAAATAAAAATAGTCAAAATATCCCTCTACCAATTGAAACTATTGAGCATGTGTAAAAAGGAAAGTAATATTTATATAATAAACATGATTTGCATGAAATAACATTTCAAGTAATAATGAAATCTTAATTTACATTAACTATCATAAACTTATAATAGCATTAAAATAGAGATTTCACTTACTATTTAATACATATTGCGAAAAAAGACTCTTTTGGTTTTGATACAAGATATTCAAATAATATGTTGCTCGATCACGGACCTCGTCATCTGCATCTAAGAGACTTCGCTGGAGCAACACCATGACATTAGGTAAAAGTTCTTCGCAGTAGGCTCCGAACTTAGCTAAGGAACTTACAGCAGCTGCAAGAAATTTAAATCACACTTAACAGTTATTAAACTGAAACCCACTAATAAACAGACACTAAACAAGAATTCTTTTTAAATAACACTTAATGAAAGCAAAAATGAAATACTGAAGAAATTATTAAGTTATGCATTACAATATATTACAACAAGACTTTTTCACACACTCAGTAAATCAGTTATAACTCAGTTTAATGTTAAATATAATACACTTGCATCTAAAATAAACCAGCATTTGGCAGAAGTTCATTGATGACTACGAGACTTTTCATGTAGATCTCAATTTTACCCTTAGTGAATAAAGGTCGCTTCACAACATTAAATAAATAAATCAAATGTTACCATACATGTCATGATTGAAATTTAGAATTCAAAAAAATATTGACAGAACAAATAAAAGGTGACTAGAACACAGTAACTCCAGAAATGGGCTTCAAACTTACAAAACTGAAGACAGGAAAGTTAGATGGAAATTTTCCTGTTATTACTTTCCGAACATGTACCATGTAAGGAAAGTATTGCAATCATGAAAAAATTCGACTTCGAGATTTTCGTGTATTTACACATTTTTAGGTCTTCTGAATTCATTTATGCTGTTTTTACGAGATGCATGTGTGTGTGTGTGTGTTTGTGTGTACGTGAGTAAACACAATAGCTCCTAAACGGGGCATTCAATTGAGTTCAAATTGGGTATATATGTTATAAACCACAATCACAAGACCGGTATTGATTTTGGTGTGTATAGGACTTATAGTTTTTCTACAAGGCTATGGCAAAGATTTCTTTTACATTATGGCCTGTGGGGGAAAATTCTTGAAAGTGTGCTAGCGTTTAAATGGTACATTCGATTGAGCTCAAATTATGTATATATGCTATAAACCACCATCATAATATCGGTATTGATTTTGGTGTGTATAGAACTTATACAGGGCTACGACAAAGATTTCTTTTACATTATGGCCTATGGGGGGGAAATTCTTGAAAGTGCGCTAGTGTTTAAACGATTCATTCGATTGAGCTCAAATTGGGTATATATGTTATAAACCACCATCTTAAGACCAGTATTGATTTTGGTGTGTATAGGACTTATAGGTTTTCTACAGGGCTACGACAAAGATTTCTTTTACATTATGGCTTATGGGGGAAATTCTTGAAAGTGCACTAGCGTTTAAATGGTACATTCGATTGAGCTCAAATTGGATATATATGTTACTAGCAGCATGGCCCGGCGTTGCCCGTGCAATGAATGAGAAATGCCATTTACCTTAAATATAGATTGTTAAGGGAAGGAATGTGAATCCTCTTGCTGGAATGATAAAAAAAGGACACTGGATTTCCCGCTGCAACAACAACAAAAAAAATTAACATGGCACCTAATAGAATACAGAGGTTGGCAGGAATTGGACTTGGCTAGGCTGGAATGTGAATCCTCCCGCTGCAATGATAAAAAAAAGGACATTGGACTTCCCGCTGCAATGATAAAAAAAAGGACATGGGTCTTCCCACTGCAAAATAGAAAAAAAAAAAGAACAAAGCACCCGATGGCGTAGAAGCTACCGGGAACTGGACGTGGCTAGATTTCTCCTCTTCTACCTGTCTGTGTTCTAACAGTCATTTATCGCTAATACCTACTCAACTCATAAAAAAAAAAATAGAGCCCAATCGTCAGTATGAAATTGTAAAGGGGAAGAATGGGAATCCTCCCGCTGCAGCGATAAAAAAGAGACATGGGACTTCCCACTGCAACGAAAAAGAAATGAACATGGCATCTGTTGGCGAACAGAGGTTACCGGAAATTGGACATGGGTAGGCTGGAATGAGAATCCTCCCGCTGCAGTGATAAAAAAAAAGACATTGGATTTCCCGCTGCAAAGAGAAAAAAAAATGAACACAGGGATTGCCAACGATCCGAGTTACCGAGAATTTGACATGGCTAGGCTTCTTCCATTCTACCTATCTCAGTTCTAATATGTAGTCTTTTATCACTAATGCATACGCACCAACATAAAAAAAATAAACAGTTTCCAGTCATCAATATAATAACCAGTCTGCCTGAATTTCGCAAAGGGGAGGGTTGGTGGATTAGATCGCCATCCCACCTCTCTCTTTCAATCTCCACTAAGGTGACCATATTTCTATAAGAGTATTTTTGGGACAAATCAAGCAGCTAATTTTGTGATAATTTTTCATGAAACTATGTACACCCTCTAAAAAAAGTATTCCAGTGCAAGAAAAATTTCGTACGTAAATTTCATATTTAAAACATGATTCTTCATGAAAAGTGATTAATCATTAACAAAACTGAAATAGCAAATTTGGCTCATAGTCGAATACTTTATTGAATGTCTGTACACGCTATACACACACACACATTGATAAAAAGAAATTGCAGAAGGTACCTCTTTAGTTTAATTTTTAAAATGTACCTCTTTAGTTTAATTTAAAAAAAATAAATGATTTATCTCAGGGGGAAAAAAATCTAAAAATTCGTTAGTTTTATTTAAAAAAAAATTAAATGATTTATCTCGGGGGGGGGGGGGGGGGAAATGTAAAAATTCGTATTTCCTAATGCAGCGCTCTTCACTCCACTCCCCTTCCCCACACCCCTGTCTCTCCTTTGCTCGCTTGACGTCAGAAGAACGACCTTGAAAATGAACAACCGAGGGGGGGAATTTGCCTTCCTTCCGCAACTTGCATTCTGGAGATAATTTTAATATGCGATCTATTCAGAAAAAAAATCGCATAAAAAAATCTAACAAACATTTCCGCATGGTTCAAAGTTTAAAAGAGGGAGAAATACATGTTCAATCAGCGGTAAAAAGATGGAAATTTTTTGCCCATTACGTTTTTCGATGCGACAGTTTAAAAATAGCATATTTTTAAAAGCAGTACATTTTCTTCGAAACAGTATTTCCTTAAAAAAATTCCCAAAAATCGGAAATGTAACTACGATTTTGTAAAAAATTGTATTTGAAAAAGAAAACTCTGTAGTTTCCGATGATATAAAAAATATAGTATTCGGACAGAAATTTAGCTCGCGATAACGTAAAATGCGAGGAAAATGGCCAAAAACCGTACAAAACATAAAATAACTCAAAAGATATTAATCCGATTAATTTCATTTTTACGGCATTAGCTTTCTCTTGTCCTATTTAGTCAGCGTGCCAAATTTGGTCCAGATCCGTCGAAATGCCTGGACGTGTATAGCGAACAAACAAACAAACAAACTCTTCTCTTTTATATATATAGATAAACCACCATCTTAAGACCAGTATTGATTTTGGTGTGTATAGAACTTAGTTTTTCTACAGGGCTACGACAAAGATTTCTTTTACATTATGGCATATGGGGAGAAATTCTTGGAAGTGCGCAAGCCTTTAAACGGTGCATTCGATTGATCTTCCATTTGGTATATATGTTTGAATTATTCATCGATTAAAATTTATTTAAATGCTTGGTAATGATCTTAATCGTAAGTGTTTGGAAAGTCGAGTGGAGTCACTCCAGATTTTTTGTATTGGGACGAAGAAAGATTGTGCTGTTGATGCAGATAAAAAAATGCCAGGAGGAATGCGGGAAACATGTAATTATTGTGATATTTGCACTAAAACACCTGGTATCCACACAGAGGACTGCTGGAAGAAGTACAATACCAAAAAATGTATAAGTAATCGTTTACTTTTTTGCTTACATTTTATATTTTGTATAAATATATTAAAATCTATAAAAACTAAATTTATAAATGCATACAAATCTATATATTACATACATAGATCTATTTGTTTATTTCAACTCAAGTTATTTTTCTGTAATTTTCACTTCAGCATCTTTTTGTATGGACATATCTGATGATATACTACACTGCTCAAAACAATTAAAGGTTATTGAGGTTATGGGTGGATCTTGCGGCTGAGTGATTGTTTGGATGATTGATACATTATTGACAGACATGGTCGGGGGTCTATGGGGGAAAAAAACACAATTTGTGCATGTGAGAAAAAACGGATAAAAGAAGTTTTTTCCTTGAAAGAAAATGTTTTTAATAAAGAGTATGATTTCCTCAGACTGAAAACAATGTTGAAAACCTTTGAGGCATGGAGTAAATGAGGCTATTAATGAGGAGCGGGGGTATTCTGTCCTACTCCTCCAGAAGAGCTATTTCCAGTTCTTGGAAAATGTGGGGGTGGTAGGAAGCCAGAAACTTGTCTCCCTAGATTGTCCCAAACATGCTCTATTGGGTTCATGTTTGGAGAATACTCTGACCATTTCATTCATACCTTGAAAAGAAATTAATGTACGAAGTGGGTATGATGTGACCTGCAGGTGGCGTTCATAGCATGAAGTTATCTCCAATTGCTGCAGCATAAGGGAATACAAAAGATCTCAGAATCTCATCCCTATATCGATGAGCAGTCAGAGCTCAATTTTGTATGATGTGGAGATCGGTGCGTCTATCAATGGAGATACCAGCATAGACCATCACTTCCCCAATACCAAATCTGACATTTCTCAGCACGAATGCAAGGGTGTTTCTCTTGCCCCATTCCCTCCAGATGAAAGTACAGCTATTATCAGGATAAACAAGTAAAGTGAGACTTGCCAGAGAAAAGAATATTGCACCATTTGTTTCTCGGTCAGTTGACCTGCTCTGTTGACTACTCTGTGCAGGCCCTACAATGCCTTGCTGTTAACCTAACACATACCATTGGCCAGCAAGCATACAGACCTGCAGTGTGGAGTCAGTTTCGGACAGTTTAAGTTTAAACTCTTGTGCCAATAGCCAAATGAAGCAGTAGTTGAAGAATAGCGACATTCATATTTCGGTGTCCGTTTCGTCAGCATTAAATATCAATTTTCATTGGGCCTGGTTGCAAATCTATGACCTTGCCCAGGTCTTCATCTTGCATTTCCAGTCTCTATGAAACAGTTCCGGATCCTTGATATCACACTTTGTGTTACTCCAATGGTTTCTGCTACTGCAATTTGTGTTTGGCCTCCTTTTAACCAACCAACAACTCTCCAAGCTTCTGATTCAGTTTAAATCCTTCATGTGAGACATCGCACTCATCAAAACAAAGCACCTATGGAATGTCAATCATTCTTTTCCACTTTATCTTTTATTAAGTTGAAGGCTAAATTTTATTTGCTGCCACTAAAGTATCGCTTTCAAGTCAAACTATAAATTTGCATACTCCAAAGTTTGAAAATGTGAAAAATTTGCTCTTTTGACTTTCTTCTTCCATTTTCTGCAATAAAAATTTCTTTTATACCGTTGCTTTATATAGAACTTACAATATCCTTCAATTGCTTTGAGCAGTGTATTTACTATTACAGAAAAAATTGTTAAATCCAATAAAAGAGAATGATTATACACCTTGTTTCAAAGTAACAAAGATATTAATTTGTTAAAATTCCCTTAATCTACTAGTCACGATGCTAGAAAAATACACTTGTTCGCTAAGAATTAAAAGTAGAGGTCTGCACTGCTGCAGCACACCACTGGCATCAAGATCTAGGACGGCATGTCTGCGAAGAATGCTGATTTATCACGGTGGCGAACAATCAGCTTCAAAATTTTTTTTTAAAGTTGTACCTAAACTTTCAACTGCTTATTTTTTCTGGATACTTCTTAAATACTAGTAACCTCAAAGACACAATTTAATTTTTTTGAGTAAATGGCGTAATTTGATTGCTTTAAAAACTGTTTAAACATTGCATTATACCTCAGAAGAACATTATAGGTTAAAAACACTTCAAAGCAAATAATGTTTCAATCATATATTGATAACAATGTGTCATGAAAGTGCTATATAAACAACATAAACCTGTCCAATTTTGATAAAGTCTATTGTTTCAGCTTTGCAGTAGAAATATTTTTAAAGTGTGGCACAACGGCAAGCTAATACTCAGGAGCCCCACCAGAGACCAAGCACATAGCGCTCTGAACTGGGAGATTGAATAAGGCGCAGGGTTCAAAACCAGGTCGTGTCTGTGATCTAACCGTTTATAATTTTCCGTGGTTTCCCCCAAGACTAAGCATAGATATGTGTTAGGAACCTTTACAATGATCCCCCATGGATGGCACCCCACTAGAGATGAGTTCAGGCTCATTTTTTAAAGCCTGAGACAGAGGACTTTTAATTCGAGCTCGCTTGAGCAATGTTATTTAAATCGGAGCCCGAGCCCGAAATTTCCGCTAATGGATAAATAAAAGTCAATTCCTTCACTGATAGACTATCATTAATTTGCACAAACAGCAAAATTTAAGTCAAATATAATAGAGTCCGAACACAATTGTGATCTCTACAGGCCACACCACCCCTCGACCCAGAGCCCATGTGTAGCTAATTGGCCGATATTGCACAAAAACATCATAACTCAAGGCTTAGTTTTCATAAAAATTCTAGTCTAAAAAAATCTCATTTTAGCACCAATTTATATATGCGAGTGTGTGTGCATGTGTACGCATATACCCATTTTTATTATGCTCTTTTAAAAAAAATTTCCCATGCCGGGGCGCCGGGTTTCTGAGGTCGTTATGCCGCTGCTGCGAATTTCCGAGCGGTGATGATGAATTGCCACATCTTCCCTCGCCACCACAGTCATCAGACCTCAATATTATTGAGCTTTTGTGGTCTACATTAGAGAGGAAAGTGCTTGGTCACTATCCACCACCAACATCATTATCTGAACTTGCCACCGTTTTGCAGGAAGAATGGCACAGATTCCCTTGGCAAGTACTATACAAGAACTATTTATCCATTTCGAGAAGACTGCAAGCTGTTTTGAATGTCAACGGGTTTCCTACACCATATTAGGCAAAGAAACATGGTTTTTTTTTTTTTTAGGTGTTTTCATATTTTTGTCCAACCACTGTATGTCATATGTATAACGTTTATGTTTGTTCAGAATAAAATGTAAGCAGTCTGCTCTTTACATATATTTCCTGGATCAGTGTGATCAGTTATATTCGGACCTGCAAGATGGTGAAGGAACATTAAATTTCCATTTTATTTACTACGGTGTATTTCTCTCGTGTTTGTGTGAATTTGTCATGTTCGTGCTAATTTATACCTTTGTAACAGAAGATATCATGTAATTATTTTAAACTAGCTGCTACCCGCGACTTCGTCCGCGTCGGCTTTAGAGTTAGGTCCCAAAAGAAATGAAGCATGTGTGAATAACACATATGTTTGCAACAAAAGAAACTGCATTTACATATTATTTGCTTTTTACTTATTTTATATGAAGTATAATGCGTGGTAGTATACTTCATTTAAAATAAGAGAGTAAGCAGAGTTACTAAATTTAGATTTTTTTCAGGCATTTGCCGAATACATTTACGACAGTATATGCTAACTGTTTTTGTTGTTCTTGTGAAAGAAATATTTATGCTATAGCATGAATTTTAGCCTACGCTAATCAGGAATAGTGCAGCTTTTTCTTAGCGAAAAAGTTTTAGAATCGGTTCTATAGTTAGAGATACCCAGAGAGCGTAATGTATTAGAATTATTTTGAGTGTTCCTGTAAAGGAACTATTTGCACTACATGTATGAATTTTAGCCTGTAATACTCAAGAATAGTGTAGCTTACCAACAGTGAAAAAAGTTTTGGAATCGGTTCAGTACTTACAGAGATACACATAGAGTGTAATGTAATTCTTATGAGTATCCCTGTAAAAGAACTATTTGTGATATATGCATAAACAGTAGCCTATAACACTCAGGGTCCCATCAGTGTCTAAGAAGTTCTACTCAAAACTGGAAGGCTGGAAGTGCCAGGTTCAACCCCTGGTCGAGCCTGTTGACCTAGCCGCTCGCAGATTTTCGCGGTTTTCTCCAAAACCTCGCGTAAATACGGGCTAGGATCCCTTAGAAAGTTCCCCACAGAGGAATAACCCATATAGGCCTAGGATCCGCAGTCAATCGGTCTTAATCCACAAACAAACAATAATACTCAGGAATAGTGTAACTAAGTTTTAAATTCGGTTTAGTAGCTATAATTCCATAGAGCGCAATACATTAGAATTATTTTGAATGTTTTTGTAAAAGAATTATTTATGCTATATACTTGAAAGGTTGCCTGTATGTTAATCCAGGGCATAAGCTATCTTCATTACGAATTTTTCCAAATCCGTTCAGCAATTTGTGTGTGATTCAGTCAAAAACATCTAAACACACAAACGTACACATTTTTTAATGACTATGTCATTTTATCTCTCAATACCCTTATTGAAAAATGTGTCCCAAAAATGCAACATAATTTTACATGTATTTAAATACTATTAGTTCACAACAGCTTTAATATCGAGATTAAAGCAATCTTTAGTCTCGATATTGTTACACTATTTCGTAAGCTGTAGAATAGGCTCCACATGTATTTTTTACATATATTCAAATATTATTAGTTCACAACAGCTTTAATCTATTGTTACAATATTTCGTAAGCTGTAGAATATGCACCACATGTATTTTTCTATAAATAGGTTACACTCATAAAAATTTCAACATAGGGTTACCAGGCGAAATACGCGAAAGATGAGCGATAAAATGCCAAGTTAATTACTATAGTTTTAATATGGCAATAATAAAACTAAAAAATTAGGGGGGTTCAGGGGGATCTCTCCCTGACGAGGCTCGAACAGCCGAGGTTTTATATTATTGGTAGGATTTGGAAATTTATGAAGTTTAAGAAACACATTTGGACTTTTCTTTCTAATGCTTTTTAATTTGGCGTAAAATCAACATAATTTCCATACCATTTCATGTTTTTCAAATGCATGCTTATCTGAAAATAGAATTTCAGCTTTATTTGAAAAGTATAAATCATTTTGTGCGGGCGATAAAGCGGTTTTTAATTAATAATTAGAAAAGTATTTAAAATTTCAACATTCTGAACATCAGGTGCACAGTCATGGGCTTCTATGCTCAAATTTTCAAAGCTCTGCTTTCTGTAGATTTGTCTGGAGAACATTCATTTTTATTATTATTGATAGATAGATTTGGCATAAAACTGGCATAACTTCCGTGAAATTTAATGTTTTTCAGATGCACGCACGCGCTACTTTATTGAAGCAATAGCATTCTTGTTAGCTCAAAACATGAATCATTTGATTGATACGGGCGAAACTCGCCAAGCATGGCAACATAAAAACGGTTTTTAATTAATAATTAAAAAAGTAATTAAAAATCTAAAATTCTAATTAGCCTATAACCAACTCCAGGGTCCCGTCTATATCTAAGCCAAAATGCATCCTAATCGATTCAGCGGTTTAGGCATGAAAGCGTCATAAACAAACAAACAAACTCACTTTCGCATTTATAATATTAGTTAGGATTAGTTTGTTTTGTAAACATTTCAAGATCATGAATTAAAATTACAGTTATAAAATTTATTTTCAATGTGCTTTCCTGAAAGAAAATAAATAAAACCAGTTTTTTACGGAGCAATAAATAAACGTAACATCATTTATGCATCAAAACTATAATATTATTAACATTATCGAATATTACAAATAAGTGGAATGGTTGAATAATAAAACAAAACCAGTTCTGTAAAAGTAAACATGAGAAATCACGTTCAGCAGGCTCATGCACGTGTTTTGAGTGCTAAAACAGACATAAGGTGACATAAGCAACACACATCGGGTGTCATTGTCTCTTATTACCCCAAGATGGAACCGTCTGGTTGCAAAGAATCAAGCTCAGGGTTCTCATTGATTTAGCGTTCTAGTGAGTTAAACTGTTAAATCACTCTATATTAATTTTTTGGTATAACTGCATTTTATTTTGACGACATGTATAAATACAATTAAATAAAAAACATTAAAATATAAGAAATCAACAA
This sequence comes from Cheiracanthium punctorium, assembly GCA_038373885.1. Taxonomy (NCBI): domain Eukaryota; kingdom Metazoa; phylum Arthropoda; class Arachnida; order Araneae; family Cheiracanthiidae; genus Cheiracanthium; species Cheiracanthium punctorium. The sequence goes on from JAWZYV010013903.1 coordinate 77,316, forward strand.
ACTCCCCCCCCCCCCCCCCCTTGTCAGAGGGCCTAAAATTACCAAATGTTGACTGGTCCGCGGCGATAAAAAGGTTTGGGAGCACTGCTTTAGAAGACAACTCATTTATTTAAACAGTGGTCTGCTCATAACAACCAAATGTTCAACAAAAGCAACTAAGTTATATTTATAGAAAAACTATTCAGAAAACAAACAACAAATTAATTCCTTTTTAGAATCTTAACTCCCCCTATCCCTTACCCAAGAAATGCATTCTTGTTACTCCTCTCCTATAAACTCAAAAGAGCAGCAGGAGGAAAGTAAGACAGAAGAGGTATAAATGCAAGTAGTCTCAGAACTTGAAGCAGATCATTCAGCAGGCTTAGAATTGAGATGAATCACTCTACGTGTCATTTATTTTATATTAAAAACATATTAGATAAAGCCTTGGTGTTCAAATTTTTTTTTTTCCAACTTTGATATTAATATGTAATGATAATCTACTCTTTTATGATACAAGAAAAAATAGCTCTAAGCCAGATTTAAAGAAATCATAATTTGGTATGTAAGTGATTACAGACTGTACAAATACTGCAGACATTAAACAATACTATTTTATATCCAGGTGAAAAAAATAAAACTTAACGAAAACAACATGGTAAAAAAAATATTAGTTTACTATATATTAACCCCTTGTGCACCAGGCCAATTTATCCATAGTGGGACCATAATACCAGGTTATTAAATTCTGCTTAATAAATTTTTTCATGTGTTATGGCTATTTAAATACAGTTAGTGAAAATAAAGGCTAAAAATATCAAGATGTGAAAAAATCACTACTTAGAATACCAGATAACAATTATGGATTGCGTTTAAGAATAATAGGTAGAAAGAAGTTAAGTCTATGCAATAATACCACAAACATACAAGGTGCGTCCATGTTATCTATGTGCGAAGTTTAAAAAATGTATGCACGCATGTCCCTGGTGCGCAATGGGTTAATTATTAAGTTTATGATTATTACCTGCTCTCACAGGGGCATTTTCTAAAATGAGTCTGTTATAAATATATCTAATGTATTTGCAAGGCTGAGATGTTTTAGGACCTTCCTTTCCTAATAAATAGAGAACTTTCACACCTAAAGATGTATGCTCACAATCTTCAATAAATTCACACAGGTGAGCTAGTCCTACAGAGAGGGAGGAAAAGAAGGGGTTCAGAAATAATGAATAAAACACAGATGTATATAAGGTAATGAGTGATGGTTTTTTGACTTCAAGCATACATAATAGGAGTTAATTTGATCAGAATGTAATTTTCAAACTGCAAAATTGTATTGCTTATAATATTTGCATGACAGTAGCTAATCTAAACTTAAATGTATAAACTTCGCTTTACTTTGATAGAGTTTGCTTTACAAACTCTATCAAACTGTCTACAGTTCAATTTACTGGAGACAAAATTACTTATGTATTTAAGTATTAGCCTATTAATCATTTCATTTAATAATTTTTTTACCCTGAACAGTATGATGTTGTGCTTACTACAGAAATCTTCAATGCAATTCCTGGCTTCGCTAACACTTCAAAATGGACCATTATCATAAAATGAAATTTTATCCAGCTATTTCCTATGTAAAATTTCAACTCAATTGGAGATTAGGTCAATGAGAATCGCTCCAATACATTCTTTTCTCAAGTTCGTAGACTATAATGCATTGATTTTTTTTTTTTTTTTTTTTTTTTTTTTTTTTTGTCCCTGTAAGACAACAATTCATGCTATAACCATTTTTAGTATTACATTATTGTCATTAATTCTTTATGTATATGAAAAATTTCACTTTGAAATTCTGTAGTTATTAAAAAATGGATTACAAGATTTGACTCTTACATAATATCTATACATAAAGTGTGAGTTAAACAAAATTTAAATTATCACAGTTGAAAAAATTGCATAACTGCATTAGCATTGACTGACATACCAGCTTCTTTTCCATCTGGACTATCTTCAATAATGTTAATGATGGTATCAACTATAGCCTTTTTGTACTCAAAACCACCTTCATCTCGCAAGATGCCAGACAGGAAGTTCATCATAACATTATGCTTTCGTGGAAATTTCTGACAGAGAGCCCTATATTAAAAAAATCTATATATAACTATCAGTCAAAACAAAAATTTGTTTTCTTTTACACAACTAATATGATGGAGAATGAATAGCATTTTCATATAAAATAATATTGAACACTTAATTTAAAAAAAAGATCCATAAAAGTAAACAGAATAAAAACTGCAACTGGGAAACTTATTGACATCTACATTAATTATTTTCTATGTAACTACACTGAGTCATGTAACAATAGTTTCAGCAAATTAATACCAAATTATTTCATGCAGCTGACGTAGTCAGTCATTGCAAATGTAACTTTGTTGCCATATAAATACATTTCTATGAAATAAGTTATATTTATAACATTTATTCTTATAATTTCCCTTTATTTTAAGATTTAAAAAACATATGTATGAAATCTAGAAAATATAATGCTTTTACTTTTTAATATTATCTCACAAGCTGTATGTTACAAGTCTAAAATAAAACAGTAAATGTTACAAAAGAGAACTTTTTTTTTTTAATGACTAAACAAAAAATTTACGTTTATTTCACTAAAATGACATGGCACTTACCGGATGGACTGAACTACAACAACTTTGAATTCATCAGAAATTTCCGACATGAATGAGGTAATCTGTTTCATCAGGCGATCTACACTACTTTCACTGCCAGTTTTCAGCAGAGTAGTAATAGCAAGTGTAGCAATGTTTCTATTAGAATCTGTGATCAAATTTTCAAGATCAATATTGCAAGCAGTTACAGCAGCAGGATGAGCCATTGCCACCTAGATATAAATAAGAAATAAATGAGTGGTAAAGTGTTGTGTTTCTCACTGATCAAAACCATTTGAAAAATCTCTATATGTGAATACGTAAGATTTTTTATACAGAATTAAAACAGCACAATGCACTGCTAGGAAGGCTCAATGTAAAGAATTATACAAGAAATCCACACATTCAATTATTATGAGTGTTAATTGAAGCGTTGCTTGGATAGAGTTAACCCAAAAAGTGAAAAACAATTATATTTAGGCTGTTTATATCTTGAGTGATCAAAACAATGCTGTAGTAAATGTGTATAAACAGGTATGTCCATAGAGGAATAGAAAAATTTTATTGATTTTTTTCAAAAACAAAAATTATTTTATTGCTTAAAATAAAAGATACACATACAAAAAAAAAAAAAAAAAAAAAAAAAAAAACAATAATAATAATTTTATTTTTTGATATTCATATAACGAAAATAATTCACTATTTTTCTTTATTTTAGTGTATTTTTTCTCACTAGTGCATGGAACATATCTACCTTATAGAAAGAGAATCTAGTGTACACTGAACTGGTTTCTAGATCAAGGACCTAGGTTAGATGTGCTTCCAAAATCAAAAAATTTTCCAATACAGGTATTTATCATGTAATGCACATCATTGCTAAAGACATATTAAGAAAAATTATTGGCAAGTTTCTTAAATGTAATATACATGCATTAGAAAATGTTTGGTATGTTTGACAACATATGACAAAAATATGGCACATCACATGTCAATATACTGACAGAATGAATTCTTAAAATAAAGTTTTCCCTTTAACATTTTGCTGTTGCAGCTGAATTCTAGTCAAAAGTAAAGAGTTGTTCTTGCATTAAAGCAACCGTAAACACATTTTTCATAGAACCAAAAAAAAAAAGTTTTAAAAAATGACTTGTTTTTTTATGAAGTATTTTCAGATTTAAGCAAGATAAATTTGTATGAATAAATAAATGCAGAAACAAAAGTAATACATACGAAATATTGAGACAAACATTCAGTAAACTGAATTGGCATGTAAACTCATTCAAACATGAACATTAAACTAGGCCTTGTTAAATCAGATGCAAAGAATTTTTAAAAATAAGGAAGTGTTAAAGTTTGTCAATTTCTCAATTTATATTTCTCAGAAAGTCTCTGACACAACTCTCTCACTACAATATACAAGGTGCCATTTAAAGTCTATTGTCACCCCAATAATTTCTGAACGACAAGCACTACAGTCATAAAAGTGGGGTCTAGGTAGGGATGCACCAAATATTTGGTCAGTATTTGGTATACTGCCTATTAGCCAGAAAAGCCCAATATTCAGTTCAGCCGAATACTTTAGTATTCAGCAACCGAATGGTTAACAAATTTTAATATTCGACAATTCATAAACAAACACATTTTAATTTTATTTTATTCCATGAATGAAAGTTATAATATAGTACCATAGTATAAAGTTTATTCAAATTGCTACTTACTAATATCACATTCAAAGTAATTTTAATGTAAGAAAAAACACACATGCGTTAATTTAAATATTGCTGCTTTGCAATTTTTTAAAATATTTTATGACATTACAATAACCTTACTATCACTAACTCATTAAATATGAAACAGTAACCAGAATAAAGAACCTCATTATTAAGTTCGCATGAATGTGTAAAGTAAATTAATTGCTAATTTTCTTTATATATATATATATATATATATATATATATATACACATATGTGCAGGTCTTAAGGAATTATAGTAATTTCATAAATATTTAAAAAGGTGCTTAATAATATAAAAAGAAACAGTTTGATATTAAATGCCACAGTACTTTAATTTCTAAAATTTTACATCATATGAAATATTGTTTAATATCAAACTAAATTAATCAATGTAATCAAAGCTTAGTAAATTTTAATAAAATATTTAGTTAGAAATTCAACCAAATATTCAGTATTTGTTATTCGGAAAATTATGGTATTCGATGCATCCCTAGGTCTAGGTATAGCAAAGTGCCATGTGCTATAGAAAGAAACCGCTTACGGAAGCCGAAGTAACTGTTTGGCAGATAAATTAGAAGTTAGCATTCTTATCTTAAAAGCAATCTGAGATAAAGGGAAAAAAATCAGTTAAAGTTGTTCAACATCATCAATTAAGTAAGAAACAACACTTTCATTGTCATGATACTTATTAATTCGCAAAATAATGCTATGGATGAAAGGCATAAAACACTTTTTTTTTTTGGAATTTATTTGGTCGAATTTTCCAAAACTGCATTAACCTGACATTAATTTTGTTTATCCTTCACACTAAAAGTGTTATTCATCAGCAACAGTACACATCTGGAGGCTGATCTGTAATTTCTGCTGGAAGTTGTGCAGTATGGCTGATGACACACTGACAAAAGTATCAGTGTTTTTACGCCTTGCATTTTACGGCTTCAATTTTTAACTTTAACGCTATTATCTGGTTTTAATAAATCAGTGATGCTGAACAACTCTAATTGACTTTTTTTCCATACCTCATACCATTTTTGAGATAAGAACACTCCAAATTACTCCACTGTATATACTTTCCATAGCCTTTACTATAATAACTGAAAAATACAGTTCTTATAAATGTTAATTTTGGATGTAAATTTCCAGCAGTTAACAACTAAGGACAATTTATCTGCAGAGTTAAAACAAACTTGTACAGTGAAAAGAAAATACCTTGTTTAATGTTTTAACAGCTGCAAATCTAAGAGTAGGTTTAGAAGATGCACAAAATAACTGTAAAACTGAGACAGCTGGAGCTAATTCTCTTGGGGTGGTTGATTTCATGTTGACTATGGCATGAGCCGCTTCATAAATAACCATTTCGGACTTATGCCGCAGACAAGCTTGGATAAAGTCAAAATGAGGACTGTCCAACCTATTATTTACAGTTTTTTTTTTTTTTAAGTAATAACTTTTAAAAAAGCACAAACACATGGCTACAAACATTTCTTAAATTAACACAAATCATATTTTACAACAAAGGCATTAAAAAGAGATGCTATAAACGATAAATAATAACTAACATAAACTGAATATTAATCAATGCAAACAGAAAAATAAATTACAAATATTACTTTAATTCTTACAGTTACTTCAATTGAAGTCAAATTCCAATAAAGTTACTTCAGTTACGGTTACTTTCATTTTTTTAAAAACTTTTTACATAGTTTTCCATACAACATGCATATTTCCCAGGGTCTCTGATAGTTATGTTCAAGCACTTTGTTATTTAAATATTTACTATTCAGAGACTTAAAAAGTAGAATTGCTTTAAGGTATTTTAAAATACTAAAACCCATTTTTGTATCATAATTTTTCTACCAACATAAAATCTGACTTAAGTATCCTACTTTAACACTTCTCCAAATAAAACAAGATAATGGATGAAAAACAAATTTTCTAACACTTGTTTAAAAAAATTACAAAAAAATTGAACTTTTTAGGAGACAAGAACAAGCCTTATGTAGAAATAGAAAGAAAATTCATATACCCCGAGTCATCTTCTTCAATTAATTTACTGGCAATTCGAATCTGAAAGGATAAAACAATATCTATAGTTGGAAGACAAAATATTCATAAATAAATGAAAATATGAAAAATATACTTACAATCAAACAAACAGCATAGGACGACTTCATTGTAAATCGAGTATATTTGGTAAGGAGTTTGGAAATGGCAAGTTTGTCCATCTTGCGAATTTGATACAATAGGCCCAGTGCATGGTACTATAGAAAAGATGCGATTCACAATCAGCGGGGGAAATACATACAATCATTTTAAGACTCAATTAACACAATTTCCTTTAACCAGGGGTTGATGCAGACGAAAATTGGGTCTAATTTGTGGCTCCTTCTCAGAATCAGATTAAAACAGCCCCTTCACAAAAATACAGTCTATTAAAATGACCCTACATTGCCATTTTACTCTGCATTTTAATCTGTTTTATCAATTATTATAACAAAAATAATTCACTTTTATTAAAATTTGTATGAAAATTCACAAAAATAAGCAATTTTCACAAAATTGGGACCTTAAAAAAAATTCCTGGATTGACCTGTTAATTCAAAAATATGATAAATAGCATTAGTAATCATGCAATTTTATAGGGCTTGAATATTTTTTACAAAATGAAATTAAAAGAATTTTCATTTTTCAAGTCCCTTTTACAATCACCCTGCAAAAATTTAAACCTTGGAGAATTACGTTTAAAAATTATACATTCATATTATGGTTTTTATTGTTTGTTTGTGTGTGTGTGCGGCTGTTCAGAAAGAAAAACTTAAAACATATTTTTAAAATATTCTAGTAAATTAAATAATAAAGTGAACTAGCAAAAAAAGTTTCCATCAATAATATTTAATTCCAATAATTCCATATTTGTTCTTCATTAACAGAGGTACTATTGACAACTTCTTTAACATATTAATTATTGCAATATATTTTTGGAATAATTTTAACATTAAATTCTCAACATGCATAAACTGATTACTCCTTGTTAGCCAGTTACATTTCTTTAAGTCATAGATATTTTGAAAAATGTTACAGTTTATCCAGTTATCATGAAAAGTATAAAAATTCAAGAATATCCCAACAATTCTTTCACTATCTTCCATGATACTGTAGAGAACAACTTTAAAGGCTACAAACATTCTGTGGTGCATGGAAAAATTAACGGTTCCTCATCTCTTGAAAAATAAGATTTTCTGTCCTGCAAACCTCAACATCAGCAGATAACAAACAACGTCTTATACTTAGTCCATAAAGAAGGAGGGCAAGTGTTTCACTACCAAGTACAGAAAAAAAATGTTAATTTTTTGCAAAGTTTGTGTGAAAAAGTAGTTCCCTGATTTTTCTGAATCTTACAACCTGGGACTTATTTTTTTTAATCGTGGAATCCCCACTTGAATATTGATCTTGTATGTATTTGTTTATTACTTAATTACTTATTTGAAACTGTAAACTAGTTAATCCAGATAACAAATTAAAATGAAGTTTTCATTTTATTTTATAAACAACGAAAAAAGTTTATTCCCACCCCACCCTCCCTCCCTTTTTTTTGTAAATTGTCAACTAAGACATTACAATATCAATGCCTTGAAAGATAAAAATCTAAGCATTTTCAAAACCATACATAAAATGAACACAACAAACATTAAATAAGCAATAAAATTACAACAAAAATTTTCTTCAAATTCCTGTACTCCTAAAATTCATTTCAAGATTTTTTTCCCCCTGAAATCCTCAAAGGAATGTAACAAATGAAATAATTGATAAACCTAAGCCAGCAAGCTACAAAAATTACTCTTCCCCCCCCCCCTCCTATACACAGTCAGGGAAATACAAGGAGGCTTTTAAAAAACAAATTTAAAACTATGTGAAAAAACTTAAAATGTAAGTTGTACAATTAAATTTACTGAATTTTAAGAAGTTTTACTTACCTGAACCATTATATTGTCTGAATTGACAGCCTCCTGGGCTTCATTAACCCACCTCTTTACAACTTCAGGACTTGACTTCATTAAGTGCTATGAAAATTTATTTTATATTAATGTGAATTATTTTCATTTCATAATTTTTTACAAGTTTATAATTAAGGGGAAAAAATTGAAGTAATTTTTTAGAGTGAGACAGAACATATTCTGTCAAGAAAGGATTCTTGACAGAATTTTTCAAAGATGTATTTTAAAATGAAAGCATTAAATTGCTTTGATAATGAAAGAACAACAATGGAGAAGAATATTTGAAGATACACTACAGTCCTTGATAATAAACTGTAAGAAGGAAATAAATCCTCATTGATCATCTAGCAGCTAATCAAAATTAGTAAATAATTTATTGATTTTTTATTAAGTAATTCATGAAAAAGCCTCAAAATTCCTTAATTTCTCATCGTCAGTACATAATGCCCTTTTGCATCCAAGCAATTAAATTTGACAGCAGATAAAATAGAATTCTAATCTTTTCCAGGAATAAATAAGGAAAAGGAATACAAGAAAGAGAAGTTCAAAATGATTAATGTAACTACATTTATTATCTTCCTACAGTCAAATACTCATTAAATCATAAAATAAAATTCAATAGCACACTTACTTAACATTACTAAAAATAATTATAAAAAAATTAGCTTTAAGTTTAAAAATAAAAACTCTAGTATTAAAAGTAAAAATTAGAACAGGTTGAGAATACTTACAAGAGAGGATACTAAGGCAGCACTAGAAACTGAACTATTTTTATCCACTATAGCTTGCTTCATGTATCTTTCTATACCCTGAAGCATACCACCCTGAAATGATAATCAAATTTTCCCTTTAAAATAGATGATGTGCAAAAAAATTCTGGTATACAGCAGTCATTAATTAAGAGCTAACAACTTTTTGAGATGATTTGAATCAGACAATCAAAAACCTTTATTAAATCTGCAGCTTTCTTCCATAATGTTTTCTATATTCATTAAATTTATAAACATAACTTAGATTAAAAGAGGAAAGCTTTTTTAATTCATATGAAATTTATTACATATTAGTAACTAAATACAGCACACTTCCTCTAACCTGCAAATGCCTATAATTTGCCATACATTTTACATGTAAACGAATACACAGTTTATTTAATTTTACACAGTTTTTCTACACAGACTCTGAAAGACTGATGGAACTTTCCCTTTCATGAAAATAATGACCAGAAAAAGAGGTCTACTGAAATATTAGCCTGTTTACATTAATAACTAGAATAATCATTTGTGGAAATTTACTACTTGTACTGATACATGGAAAGGCATGGGAGTAGATTTTCATAAAGTATAATTTTGTATAACTCTAAAGAAACGTCTTATGATCAGAAAGAAACTAGTAAATACATTTGAATACTTTTAATTAAAACACATAAATAATAAACTAGTGTCTTGAAGCACAAAAGAATAGCTATTAATAAGCTGCTAGACAAAATTGTCAAGTGCAATTTCAAATTTTATTAAATCAGATTTAATTACATTTGATTTAATAATTTGATAAATAACATTTGATAATAATGAATGTCTAAATAACTGAAACATAGACTTAATAAAATTTTTTTAAAAAATGTTTTATGTTATTTTTCATATATTATTACAAAACAGCTATTATGACGAGTTTGGTTTCAGTTCTGTCTAATTATATGTGTACTGATGCCAGTATTTTTTAATAAAATACACATTTTTTCCTGTGTTAACCAAACGACCTATAATTTGCAAAATTCTATAATCCAGATAATCCTTAGTCTCAGCCTGTGCAGATTAGAGGGAGTGTCCTATATTCTAATTTCTACTCCTGTACTTTTACAAAATTAAAAGATTATGTACAAGTTATTTAAACATTTGATGAGTACCTTAAGACTTTAGAATGCTGTAATTACAGCCCCCCCCTTCCATATTATATACTGTTATTATTTCCTATTCTGTAATACAGCTTTGCTGCTCTGAAGATCTCAGTTATTTCTCTCCCAGAGCCAAACCATCATCATATGCCATTTGATAAATTTTTTGAGGATCTTCAGAATTGTCACTGTCAGTCTGTATCTTGTGACTGCAATAGTGTGTCAATTATGTCACTGTCAGTCATCTGTAGGTTGTCAGTGCTACCATCAGTGTTCACAAACTCCAAAATGTTTTTGACATATGGAACAGCTTATTTAGTTTTACCCTATGGGTATACTGTTGTTTTATGAACTTGCAGCTGACAAGGGAGATTTCATTGTTTACACTGAATAGATAGTGGGGATTTTACAGCCCAGATGATTTTGAGTCTTCTACTGTATTGGAAATTTTAAATTGATATGTATGCTATATGTTATTGCAAATATTATAAACTAGAGATGGTGCATAATCAGAAGTCATTGTGTAATCCCCAATAACACCACTAAATGAGTTAATTGAATTTTTATCAAATTAACCAGTTACTTTTCATAATCTCCATATTTTGGTGAATATTATAAATACCTGATAGTTATTTTAATTAGAAACATAAATCAGTATTTTATTTAATTCATAACCTAAAGAAGGAACATCAGTCTTAATCACTTACATCAGTTATAGTACAAAGAGCCCTTATAGCTGCTGGTCTGTACTGATCTTCCTGCAAATGAACATAACTATCAAATTAAGGAAAAAGTTTTTTGAGAATTAAATTTTTTCTCATTAAAATTAAATTTTTCTCAACAACTTACCTTGCCAGTCATGTCTTTGGTTAAACTGAAAAAGTACAATAAAATAAATAACAAGAAACACAAACAGTAGTAAATTTAACATCAATTTTACTATTAGTAATAAAGAACCTAAAAATTTCTCACACAGCCTAACACCAGATTATAAGGCAAAATTATTTGAAATTTTTTAAACTCATTACCCAAAGGGATTCCTTCTTATAAAACTTATGTTTTAAAATGCTAATAATTAAATGTTGTGCTGTTAGTTTATTTTAATCAGCAGTACAATTTTAAAATGTAACCCCTATTAAAGGTGAGCTAATGATCGATTTGAATTACTATTTTACCTTCTAAAAATCTTTTACAAGAGTTTCACTCAAAACTGAATAAAACAGCATACATTTACTGAACTAACATTTACTGAATTTGTGCTAATTTGCAATTGGATAATTGGCTTACTTTATTCAGTATATTCATAACATAAGCAAAGGATTAAATGGCTTATGTAGTTCAAGCCTTCCAGAAAATATCTGAATCTATCTAATCTGACAGATTGTATGCATACACCTTCCTTCATCAAAAATTGAAAAAACTTTCCTATAACTATACAGATTTCAAGCAGAAAATTGTAAAATTAAATATGTTTGTCAAAATCCAAATACCAAAATATTTTGGGATTACAATACTTGCTTCTAATGAAGTGCTAGAATAGAATTTTAATAGTATTACATTAGATGAATATCAGAAAACATTTACTGTTGGAATTTTATTTCTGGATCAAGGCTAAACTATCTGAAGAAATACCATGAAAGAGAAAAACAAAGTGGCAGTATTATGTTAAAAAACAAAAACTAACCTGCTGGTTACAATAATTACATCTTCTGCTATGGAGGCTAATTCCTTGATGCAGAGATAGACCAAACGACGCAGTATTGGATCATTTGACTGAAAGAGTTTTGTCATAGCAAAAAAAGCTTCAGTTGCTTCTACAGTACCTAGTTGCTCTCCCTGTAAAGAAAGAAAAGATTACATCAAAATTACTGTAAATGCACAAGCATGATATTGTAATAAACTAAGAAGATATGTTTGATTCATTAAACAAATAAATCAAGTTTCTGATTTATTAAACAATATACAAATAAAATGTCAATTCTAGTAAACTATACTGTCACAGTCATATGTACTAACCTCAAATATTTTGAAATGGATTTATTTCCTTACAAATTATTTGACATGGTGCGAGTACTATTATGACAAAAAATATCTAAATACAGAAAATTTAAATAACAGCCGGAAGACCAAAAGATTTTTTTTTTTTTTTTAATTGTCAAAACCGGAAAAGTTAGCAAAATGACTGATTTTAAGAAAGAAAATTACTGTTAATCTTTCAGCAAATCCCAAATTGATAAATCCATTGCATTATCAGAGGAGTACAATACAAACACAAAAGACAGGTATGGAAACAGAAGAAACAAGACCAAGAATAAGAAAAATAGAAAAGCATTAAAATGTTTTGTTATTAACTGGATAAAATTTGTAAACACAAAATCAAGTCAGAAGATTGGAAAAAAAAAAGTAACTAATACCAAAGTATTTACCTGATTCAAAAGGTATATGACTTTTGTCAAAATATGACCACATTTTCTAGGATTTAATGGTGTTTCATTAAATGTTCTTGCCTGAAATAGATGAAATGAAAAATTTTACATTTTACAAATAATTATAATACATGTAAATATAAACCCAGTTTGATATTAGGTATATAGGAAGTCCCCCCCCCCCCCACGACTAGTGTAAATGATTTTTAATACTTAATTTGGATGTATGGAGTATCATGAATATCACTAGTATTGACTATCTTTTTAATTTCAACACTTAACTTCAATAGGTCAAAAAGGGTGCACTTTTAAAAGAGAAATCTTCAACTTGAAGCTTTTGACAAGTTTAATCAATAACAATGTAAATATGAAATGATTTTGTAATGATTTGCCTGCTGCCAATATGTACAGTGAAAAATGCTTAACACAAAACTGGGAAGACTGAAATATTTATTGTGTCAAGATCCATAATAAATTTCATAGTATACTGTCCGGACTATTAAATCATATTGTGCTAACAGATTTTCAATGTTAAGCATTTTCTTCTTAAATATGTTAAACATATGTTAAACATATTTCACTGTGTTTTCAAATCTCATAATAGTCTGCTTGCTTTAATCTCCATCTGATGTCAAATGAAGAAACAAACTTTTGGACCAACCCTGTAGATAATTTATAATAGACACATTAAGATGCATTTTAAGTCTGATAAAAATGAAGGGATTTTTAAAAAAATTAGATTTATTTGATTTCTAGTTGTAGTTATGACCTGTTTTATACAGATCATCACTATTGGCCCTTCTTTCTTGGCATGGAACATGCATTATACCAAAAACAGCAAATAGGATTTTATCAAAGTACCAAAACTAACAAACTAAAATGAAATATTTTAACCAATATTCTCCTAACTATTATATTTATTTTTATTGTTACCTTTTTGGAAGTTTTTGGCATATCAGTAAAGTTTCCTGGTGTGCCAAAATGACAAAAACATATGTGCCACTTTGCCCACACTGATATTATGAGACCAGCAATCATAGTAAATTTTCATGGCATGTGCTACTCAACTAATCTGTCCAATTACATACACTTTAGGTCTGTCAACATTAAACTTAAGCCTAAGCTTCCGTTTAATCCAACAATTACATAAACTTCACACTAATGTCATTTGGAATTTAGCTAAGTCCAGCCAGTGGTTGTATTATAAAAATTTTACTCTACTACTGCCTTATTTTTACAATCAAAATGCTTCCTACATTTGTCATAAATGAGAAGTTTTTGGGAGGAATGCAATGATAAAAGGAACTTATATATTTTATGAACTACAATACTAGTTTATGCTTTTAAAAGTAGTTAAACATGGACAATAAAAACAAGTATACTATGAACTATCTTGAATTAACTTAATGGTTTTCAATTTTGTGCAATTATAGAGATAAATGTGGCAGTGAAAAAAAAAAAAGTTTGAATATACCTTGTGTGCAATGACACATATTTTCCTATTTTTTTTTCAATTTTCAATTTCCCAACCTGCATTTTAAAGGTCTTATGCACACTTGATAACGTGCTTTTACATTTTTGAGTTAAAGGGTGCTTTCATTATTATTATTTTTGAAAAAGAGGAAATTCTGCAAAGCATCTCAAATCATTAATCTTTGACCCAGGATCGAACAAATTTAAGAGAGCGACATGATCCCTGTAAAAACTGATAGGCATAATAATTCACTACTTACAAATACAAAAGAAGCAGTCATACTAACAGCATGCTTAATTTAACTAAACAAAATTGTTACGTTAAAACTGAATGTAAGAATTAGTAAATGAATATTTAACATCCAATTACTTCTTGCAGGACAGTTGTTTTTTCTAAATTATGAAATGGATTGCCGCTTCCTCCTATAACAGAAAAGAGTTAAAAACAAAAATGTAATACCTATAGAGAACAAACAATTCACGTCATCTGACATCTATTGCAAAACAACGTAATAAAAACAACTTGAAATATAAAAAATTGTTACAGCGAACAAGTAGTTATTAAATTTATAAGCAATTTATTCTTACAATTCGATTAACACTAACAAAAATGTAACTCCACAAAAATAAACAAAGGCAAGTTATATTAGTTCAGTCATATCTAGGCGTAAGTAAAAATATAATTTAAATTTTGAAATACAAACGAACGTGCTCAAAAATATGTCGAATAGAGCTAAAGCTAATGAATTCAAACAAATTAGCATCATTAAAATTAATGAATATGAAATCGATAAGGTTAAATAAGTAAAAGCCGATTGAATGTCTAAGCCTAAGAAATATAAACATCGTTCTTATGATTAAGATAGAAAATGAATTGGACAGTTTAAAGGATATCCAAACAACATGCAAAACTTTATTTTACCATCTTCTTCTTCTTTTTTATCCCTTATTTTCAGCGTATACATATTTAGTACGTTTAGCGTAACTTTAATTCCTATACAATGCAATTACTCCACGTCAATAGTACGAGCCCATAGCAGATCAAAAGTACTTGGTATCTTTTCCAGCCAGCGCATGCGCACTGCCGATCTCGAGAACTTAGAAAAAGTTCTTCAGCAGATGGAGAAAAGGGACGGTATATTAAGTTACGTACTGTGTACCATGCTGTGTACGTAGCAGGAGAGCAGACCGCAGATCTGGCTGTGTTTTTACATGCGCATTAGGCTAGCAGCCGTTTAAAAAATAACGTTACGAAGCACATACGAATCCAAGATTGTTGCATGCTTTTCAAAGCCTTGGTGTTTATTACTACGAGGTGGAAAAAATGTCTTCACACGTGGGAAAAATGTCTTCAGACAAAAATGACACTACCAGGAAAAGGAAA
>JAWZYV010013904.1:0-98226 GCA_038373885.1 Cheiracanthium punctorium
GCTCTATGGGCCGAAATTCATCAAAGCGTTTTTTAGAGGTATTGGGCTATTTCAAACGACTCAGAAGTGATATATGCTGTTAAGAGTTGCAAAATGAATTTCTCCATGAAAAAAAGTGTCTTTATCAATTATAGCACTGCTATAGGAACACTCGAAAGATTTCCAATACATTACTTTCAATGGCAATTTTAGGAACATTCATCCATTTCAGGCACAATACCGTCCTACCATATAAGTTAGGTAATGGTCCGAAAACGGTCACGTTCCTCCCTCAACAACTACGGCAAAAGTCGCCAAGCTTGGCGAGTTTTGGTGTACGTGTGTATGTGTTTAACTCTCAAATCTCAAAAACTATTAGTCGTAGAATGTTGAAATTTCATATATAAGATTGTTGTAACATCTAGTTGTGCATCTCGATTTTTGGTTCCAATCTACTGGAGAGTTTATTTACAGGACCACCGAAAAGAATTTCAGTACTTTAATGTGTATGGACATATTAAATATAATACAACTGTAAGACAGTCATTGTTTGGTCCATGCCCAAACTCTCGCCGTCTGTCGTCGACCTTGGCGAGTTTTGTCGAAAAATCGGCGAATTTGGCGATAGTCGGTCATTTGGTTCATGCCCAAAATATCGCCATTTGTGATCTTTCTTTGCTGAAATATCGCGACATAAAGTGTCAGGAAGAAATCTTTCAAACTGAAGCCAGCTTGGCGATATCGAAATATTTGGCTAGAAATTGCTAAACTTTTCTATTACTGCAGCATTTTATCTCTTTTAAACAAAATAAGTATAGGTGAAGTGCGCCTAAAATATTTTTGATTTAATAGACGTGCAAGGAAGTCATGTGTTGTCCACATCAGATTTTTTCTGTTCTTTTGTCTTTGACAGCGGAGCAGCGACTCTGGTTAGTTTATACGCAGTGATTAACCCACAAGTAAAAAGGATAAAATAGCAGAACACGCTCTGAAACAATCTAATGGTGTTAGCTGTCACACCGAGCTAATTTCCACCGTATCCAGTGCT
Organism: Cheiracanthium punctorium; assembly: GCA_038373885.1. Classification (NCBI taxonomy): domain Eukaryota; kingdom Metazoa; phylum Arthropoda; class Arachnida; order Araneae; family Cheiracanthiidae; genus Cheiracanthium; species Cheiracanthium punctorium. The sequence continues at coordinate 1,028 of JAWZYV010013904.1, forward strand.
CCTACCAGTCCCGTAATACATTTTTTTGTTTTGTTTTGTCACAAATTGAGGGAACATAGCCTTATAAATGTAAACAGTAGAAATAAATCACTTATGGAGTATAGTTTATAATGACTGTCTAACTACTCAAGTTAAATCGCAGTTATTAAGATGAGTGTTGGAAAATAGGAAAAGTTGTTGTGAATATACGCTGCAAATCTAAAAGGGCGTTAAAGGAAAAGAAAGTTATCCTGTGAATGTTGGCACTATCTGCCCTCAAACTAGCGATTTATGAGGACTTCGCCTACTTAACTGCGACCTTCGCAAATAAGGCCAGCTGGCTGAAGGAGTGAGTCATCCTATGTAAGCTGGTTTTAAGCGTACAATTAAAACTTGTATAGCAAAAATATGATTCTGGTTACTCATCATCATTTTATAAAACTTATTACTGCTTAAATTTATCTTGATTTATTGTTGATTATTAAATAAATATTATACTAAAAATTTGCTTAAATAATTGTGATTACTGCTTGAATTTTTAAACAAATATAATTTTAACTGTTGTTCCAATTTGAGCAATTATAATTTTGATAAAAATACGATGAGCAACCAGAAGTTTAATTTTGCCATACATATTTTCATTTAACACCTGAATCGGCCTACGTGAGGTAACCCGTTCCTTAAGCCAGCAGGTCCTGTCTACGTAGGTCGCGACTTAACGCCTCCTGCAGCCAACTATAAAGCTCGTCTAGCCTACTTTCCCCCGTATTCACCAATTGGCGAGTCACACGACAAACTCCGAGTGTGTTGTGTCGTGGGATTACGCCCAATTATTAACACATGGGATCTGGGCAAAAGGGGGGGGCGTCTTTTTAAGGGGACTAACGCATATTTACGTTAAGTTTCAGAGCTGAAAGCACTGAAAACTCCGAACGGTCAGGTCGACAGACGCAACCTAGATTTGAACCCGGCACCTTCAGTCTCCCAGTTCAGAGCGCTAGGCTAGTGACGCTCGGCCACCGGTGGAGCTCAAAACTCCGAAAGTGGGGTAACCTGGTTATTCCTGTAAGCTCCGTCTTAGTAATGAAATGTTATTCACGTACGTGTTTCTACCCAGGGTTACAGTACTCGGGAAGTAAGCTTCAGCAAGGACGCCCAGGTATGAGAGCACGTCTGTGATTGGTCAGAATAATGATTGAATGAAGAGGTGAAATAGGTTTAGTGTTAGCCCCACCTATTGACAAGCCTTCAGCTGCCTCGCGAGATCAAAACCAGCTCCCGCCACACGTACTCAGTTCATGCTATTTGATTTTGTTTTTATTAAAACTAATGATGAAAAAATATACTAATTCAACTTTTAATGAAAAATTATAGCCAATTTTTTATAAATAAAATTATGATTTTAATGCTTGTTATACTCTCTTCAAATTTAGGAATTTTCATATATTTTAATCAAGTACAAAAATTTAACTATGCAGTTTTGATGTTTGTCTTTTTAAGGTTTAGAATTTTAAAGATATGGAATCTCTCTATTCTAAAATAAAAATAACTGCTGCTACTGTCGGCGTCGCCGCCGCCGCTGTCAGAAGCTTGCTCTGCTATCTGCTCCGAAACCGTGGTGATTTGAGTTTCAACGAAGGTGTCCACGAAGTCGGAAAATTCCAGGGAACCTGATAAACTGATTTAAATTTCGAAAATCGCATTACTTTAGAAGATATTAATAAAAAACTCAAAAAATAAACATAATGGTTGCCAGGTTTGGCTATTTTCATCGGCATAAAATTATTCATGCCTTTGCAACAAAGCAATTCCAAGTGTGAAGAATCGCATGAAATTGACGAGCATGATGTAGAATGACACCCATTTTACACCAAATTAAAAAGTAAATGAAATAAATAACTCATAGTGTGTTACACAAAGTTGACGTTTTTAAAATAGTAATTTCTCTTAGACAGCAGGAATTTAGAATTAGCGATTATTCGTTATTCCAAATCAGAATAACTAATTGTAACTGATTTAAAAGCGCCATCTCGGCATTATAGGTACGATCTGGCAAAATGGTATCGCTCCAAGCAGGGTGAATCTAAACCGTGAGTTCCACAATCCCTAATAGCACAACAGTCCCCTGTGACTGAAATGCGACCACACAATACTGTCACAATACAGTTACAAACAGTCGCCGCGACTCCGCAGCAAAGTCACGCCAGAGTCGCTATGTCCTCTCGCTGTGTAGTCGCATTGTTACCGTTCAGAGAAGTCACGATGGGACAGTTTTGCAACAGCGAAAAAACTCGGGGAAAAAGAGTTACCGAAAATATACACCAGATGGCAGCGCTAAACTCTCAGGCAAGTTGAGGTCCAGAATCGAAACGTGGAGCTAACGGTTAGTAGCCCCGCATCTTACCACAACGCTGTGATTACCTTGCTCGAGATCCTTTAAAAGTAAACTGATTGCTGCAAAAGCTAGTTCTGACGGCTTCTTTTGGAAATTTAAAATTTTTCTGCGAGTATTTTATAAATAAGTTTCATATTTAAATATATATATTTATTTTATAAATAAATTTTATATTCTGTGATTATTTTATAAATAATATAAAAAATATCATAATTAATAAATATAAATTAAAAATCTTGGAAATCTTTCTTTTTCGACATAAATTATTTTCAGGAGATAATGTGCTGTTTTATTTAAGTATTCATCCGAAAAAACTAATGATTTATTGAAATTTTTTATTCGGTTATGAGAAATAAATTTGTAATGTGCGACATGTGAGGTTTGATATATATTAAGGTATGAGGGATAAGATTTATATTTTTGCTATATTTTGCCTAAAAGGGATTTCATATAAAAATAAATAAAATTAATTGGAAAAACATGCATTAGATAAAATAAATAAAGTATTTTTGACTTAGACCCAAAGTTTTACCTCAAATTTTTCGTAGTGGAACTTTCAAACATACCAGAGACGTATTTGAAAGGGGGGGGATCTGAAAACTTAAAGCAATTATTAAAGAACAGCAATTTTGAGACATTTGTATTTACTCTAGTAACAATAAGGTTGAAAATACCGGATAGTCCCCCCCCCCCCATCCGAAATTTAAACCTTACATTAAGCTAACGAAACATATATGCCATGGGGATATGAAAGAAATTGTTAATTTTACTCAAAGATACTTAGTTTTCACCATTGTGATTAGAACTCTCAACTCTAATATTTTTAAGAATAATATTTTTTTGTAAATAATATTGTCTTGTTTAAACGAAATAATTTAAAAATTAATAAATTAAACTAAATTCCGTTACTACATAACTGAGAGGTTTTAATGAATTACTATTTTCGGATTTATTTATTAAATGTTTCACGAAAGAAATTGCCACAAAATATTAGAAAAAATGAGTGTAAAGCGGCTGTGTGACGTCATTTTGAAGTACAAAACAATCAGTAGTCACAAAATAGTCACACAGTGACTTCACAGTAGAGTCACTGAGCGACCAATCACATACTAGTCACATGGTGACTTCACAGTGGAGTCACTGAGCAACCGATCACATACTAGTCACATGGTGACTTCACAGTGGAGTCACTTAGCGACCGATCACATACTAGTCACATGGTGACTTCACGGCGACGTCACCTGGTGACTGGTCACAAATAAACTTCACAGTGACTACACACTAGAGTCACATCACTCACAAGTCACAATGTGAGTAGTATGTGACAGTCCTGTGACAATTGTGACCCTCTGTGACGTCACAGCGACTCTTTTGTGACCATCTGTGCTATTAGGGATGTTATAACCAAGAATCTTGAAAATGAAAAATAATTAAAATGTCGATTATTTTAAAGCCAGTTAGGTTCAGCTTGGGTATATTGCTACCAGTAGAAATATTTGGCGGCGTTAACTCTGTCATTATAGCCGTTATAGTACAGACTCGATATTTGCTAGCGCGACGAGATGATATTTTTGCAGAACACTCTGCTTGTTTCCTGGGTTTGCCGTTCTAAAGTGCAGTTGGTGTGGGAAGTTCTAGTAAAGAGTCCATTTGTAAGGATGGAACACAAATTTTATGGCTTCTAGAACTTAGTTGAACAATCAGCTGTACAAAATTCACAAGCACAATCAATCAGTAATGTGCTTATAACAGTCTGCTTAGATCAGACGCTCTCGCAAATGCTCTAATTCTCACACAAAATAAATCACATCCACAGGAAAAATTCAGTGGAAATACACGAGGGATAACACTAACACTCCCTCAAGACTCAACAGTGAAAAATTGACACACAGCACTTTAAAGCAGCTTCGAAAACAAGAGCAAAACACCGCTTGTATCACAGAGCGAAGCAAGGGTACTGAGAGAGCTCCATTCACACACTCTAGATGGGAGCAAACTCACACTGAACAGGGTCTTCTGAAGCGCACCGGTATGTATAGAGGAGGCAGAAACTGCGAGCAGCTTCCAGAAAAGTCTCTTTCTCGAGGATTCTACATAAAGCGGGAATTTTGATTACGTCATAGAAGAGAAATGTTAGGTTATTATGTGTTTTTCATGTAGGAAAACCAACTTTCAGGCCCCATAGGGAAAATCGCGCCGAAAGAGCAAAATGTCGCTTGGCGACTTTTGGCGAAATATCGCCAATTTTGGCGCCAAAAATAAGTCCCCAAAAGTGAAGTCACCGAAGTCCTAGGACGAATATTTCCCGAGATTTCAAGAAAAACAAGGGGAAAACCGAAACCTCCGTATCTCCTGTTCTAGTTGTCGGATTTTGATGCAACAAAAAGCAAAATTCAATTGTTTGACGCGTAGAATACGAATTTTGAACTATTTTAAGCTCCAGAATACCAGGTTGACCCGAAAATTCGTAACATTGCCCCCTTCCCAAGGACAGCACGTCCCGGGCAGTACAATCCTCAGTTAGGAGGTCACACAAATATCTACAATATATAAATATTAACAGAATCTTAACAACATAATTCAAGCAAGTAATCAATATACACAATAAGCAAATACACACTAATAAATAATTACACACTAATAAGTAATAAACATCATAAACAAATATACATTAATACAAACTAATATACAATACAAACAAATATGTACAATAAACATGGCGTAAGTACTCAGTAAAAGGGAGTTGGAGGAAAGGAAAGAGAAGAGAAAGACAGGAAATAAATGACAGATGAAAGAAAGGAGGAATTACGTCACGGTGACCATGGTCTAATATTCAGGTAACTAATTACAACCGCGGTAAATGACTAGCCGATCGTAATGAACGACTCTTGGATTCGAGTTAGGTGACTTACGAATCCGTACGATGACGTCATTAAGTCCGTTCAGGACTGTGTAAGGATCGTCCCACGGTGATTGCAGCTTGGGAGACAGGCCTTTCCGTCGAGTAAGATTCCGTAGCCAAACTTTGTCACCGACGTTGAACTCGTGTCCCGTAGCCTTCGTGTCATAGCGAGTCTTCATCTTGTCCGTGTTGAGGTTGATCCGCTCCCGAGCAAAATTATGCACGTCTCCAAACCGTGCGCGAACCTACAACACATTTAAATTTTTAAACTAATATGCATCATAAATTATCAAAACCCTATATACATACTAATTTAAATGTACAAATGTACAAATGTATTTGCCAATACTATTATAATACAAATTGCAATCTAAACATACAACTTAAAATACATAAAAAACAAAAACAAATATATATATACATATAAACACATACACAAGCACACACATATTCACCTACATACACATATATTCATCATGTAATATAGGTACCTTCATATAAACATTGAAGCCTTCATATAAGCATAAAATAGCAACATCCCATAAATATAAGTAAGTTCATCCACATATTACGCATCACACTATTACTGTTATGGTCAATTTTTCATCTAATATATTCTAAATATAACTTCTGCAATTCAGCGTAAATAAGGCATATTTGCCGTAAGTAGTTTTTACATTGTTTTAAAAATAAAAATTGTTGATATATATCCATACTATTATTAGATCTGAAGTGATGTGGCATTATGGGACAGTTTTCAAAAATGTAGGGCAATGGGTGACTCGCATATCTGGAGGGCGGCGAAACACAAGATAGGCGGGAAGACGAAGATCACTTCCGAATACCATCTGGGAAGGTGTGAAGCCGCTAGTCTCATGGACGGCACTTCTATAGGTCAGCAGGAAGAGGGGGAGTTTCTTGTCCCAGTCCTCTTGATTCCTAGACACCAGGAGCGAGAGGTTGTTCAAAATGGTGCGATTGAACCTCTCCACCAGGCCGTCGGATTGTGGGTGTAAAGGCGTTGTCTGGGTTTTGTGGATTCCGAGAAATTGACAGAGCCCCTTAGAAACTGCAGAAGTAAAGTTCGTTCCTTGCTCGGAATGAAGTATGAGAGGGGTTCCATATCTGGAAATCCATTCTTGCACCAATACCTCTGCTACGGTCGTAGCTTCTTGATCTAGAATAGGATACGTTTCGGGCCATTTAGAGATATAGTCAATGAAAACTAGGATGTATTTGGGTCCATCCGAAGTTCGCGGAAGAGGTCCCAAGATGTCGAGGACAATTCTCTCGAAAGGCGCTCCTACATTGTAACAATGTAGTTTTCCACGGCATATTTTCTTCGGGCCTTTACGGGCGGCACAGGCGTCACAAGATTGACACCACTTTTCGACATAGCCTCGATCCCTAGCCCAGTAGATGCGTTCGCGAACTTTCTGTAAGGTTTTCTGAAAAATACAAATACCATTCCAAGAGTTGAATTTTCTTTGTAAATACTCTACTCGTTTTCTGGGTTCGTCGTTCTAAAGTCCAGTTGGTGTGGAAAGTCCTAGTAAAGAGTCCATTTGTCAGGATGGAACACAAATTTTATTGCTTCTAGAAATTAGTTGAACAATCAGCTGTATAAAATTCAAAAGCACAATCAATCAGTAATATGCTTTTAACAGTCCGCTTCGATCAGAAGCTCTCACAAATGCTCTAATTCTCCCACAAAATAAAATACTTCCACTGGTAAAATTCAGTGGAAATATACGAGGGATAACACTAACACTCCCTCAAGACTCAACAGTGAAGAATGGACACACAGCGACTTTTGGCGAAATATCGCCAATTTTGGCGCCAAAAATAAGTCCCCAAAACTGAAGTCACCGAAGTCCTAGGACGAATATTCCAGAGATTTCTAGAAACCCCATAGAAAAGCAAGGGGAAAACCGAAACCTCCCTATCTCCGGTTCTAGTTGACGGATTTTGATGCAACAAAAAGAAAATTCAACTGTTTGACGCGAAGAATACGAATTTTGAACTATTTTAAGCCCCAGAATAGCGGGTTGACCCGAAAAATCGTAACATTGCCCCCTTCCCAAGGACTGCACGTCCCGGGCAGTACAATCCCCAGTTAGGAGCTCACACAAATATCTACAGTGTATAACCATTAACAGGATCTTAACAACATAATTCAAGCAAGTAATCAATAAACACAATAAGCAAATACACACTAATAAATAATAAATAATTACGTACACACTAATAAGTAATAAACATCATAAACAAATATACATTTATACAAACTAATATATTACAAATATGTACACTAAACATGGCGTAAGTACTGAGTAAAAGGGAGTTGAAGGAAAGGGAAGAGAAGAGAAAGACAGAAAATAAATGATAGATGAAAGAAAGGAGGAATTACGCAACAGTGACCATGGTCTAATATTCAAGTAACTAATTACAACCGCGGTAAATGACTAGCCGATCGTAATGAACGACTCTTGGATTCGAGTTAGGTGACTTACGAATCCGTACGATGACGTCATCCAGTCTGTTCAGGATGTGTAAGTATCGCCCCACGGTGATTGCAGCTTGGAAACAGGCTTTTCCGTCGAGTAGGATTCCGTAGAGATACTGAACTTCGTAGAGATACGACACGGTCTTAGTGCGCATGCTCAGAAAATCATCCACGACAGAAAAATCATGCAAACTACGACAACCCGTTTTCCCTCAGTTGGCCGTTACTCGCGAAGCAGGCGAGTTTTATTTTTCGCTCGTTCAATTATGGATGCAATGAGTACGGAGAAATAACTATAGTGCAGCAAATTAAAGTGCTGTCACATAACGATGTATTATTATTCCCCTTACATTTTGTCTGTTTGTTTGTTTGTGTTTATTAATTCATATTTGTAGTAGATCATTCATAAAACCCTTACTTTATATGAATCTTGGTATTGGTTGATTTTTAAATAATGGAAAATTGATTTTTTTTTCTTCAAGCATGCTTCCTATAATGTTGTTGTAGAAGTAAATTACGAAGTTCACATGAGTAACTTCATTTGTCAGTTTTAAATGTATACAAATACATATATTTGTGCTGAACAATTCTACTTTTCTTTCCTTCTAAATGTTGTTAACCTTTTACAGATCACATTGAGAGACAGGCATATTTTCTATCAATTCTTTTGCATATTTTGTCTTCTAATGCGCTAGTTAAAGCACATTAGTTATTTAAATGGGGGAATTTTTTAATACAATTTTCACTCTGTTTCCAATTGGGAGCATGGCTCATTTCTGACTATAATTTACATTGATTTCAAGTGCTGATAATACTGATGGATAGTTTAAATGATAGGTGAAATATTAAGAATTAACAGAGGATTTATTTTTAAATTTAATATTTGGTAAGTTTTAATGTTACTTCATTAAAGAATCTAACTGGGTGAATTAACTGGGGTTTCCTTTTACGGCAGTCAGGAACGGGACTTCTTAAATTTAAAATAGCGTGAGATTAAAACTACCGTGTTTACTCGCGTAGTAGTCGCCCCCGCATTATAGTCGCACCCCTGTTTTGAAGCAGAAAAAATCTGATGTGTCCAACACATGACTTCCTTGCACGTCCATTAGATCAAAAATATTTTCGAAGCACTTCCTCTAAATTTATTTGTTTGAAAGAGATAAAATATCAATAATAGTAAGGTTTAGCGATTTCTAGCCAAATATTTCGATATCGCCAAGCTGAGTTCAATTTGAAAGATTTCCTTCTGACACTTTATTTGGCGATATTTCACCAAAATCCGACAAACTTGAGATAGTCAGCGAGATTTTGGGGATAGCCAAAGTAGTCATTGACCACAGACCTTCAATGAATTGAATGCATCTATACACCTCAATGTATTCAAAGTCATTTGGCTCACCATGTAAATAAATTCTCAGTCGATTGCTGTCAAAAAAGATATTGAAAACAGTTAGATATTACAATAGTTCTAAATACAAAGTTAAAAAATCTACGGGTTAAAGTTTTAGAGTTATACAAAATAGGAAATAATTTTTGGCGCCCAATTTGGCGATATTTCGGCGAAACTCGTCAATGTCGACGACATTTGGCGAGATTTTAAGCATAAACCAAACAATGACAGATTATCGCGATATAGAACGACGCGATATAGACGATATAGAATTTGGCGATATTTCGCCAAAACTCGCCAAGAACGATGACAAATGGCGATACTTGGGCATGGACCAAATGACTGACTATCGCCAAATTTGGCGATATTTCGCCAAAACTCGCCAAGGTCGAGGACAGACGGCGAGATTTTGGGCATGTACCAAACAATGACTGTCTACAGTTGTATTATAATGAAGATGTCCATAGACATTAAGGTACTGAAATTCTTTTCGGTGGTCCTGTAAATAAACTCTCCAGTAGATTGGAACCAAAAATCGAGATGCACAACTAGATGTTACAACATTCTTATATATGAAATTTCATAATAGTTTTTGAGATTTGAGAGTTAAATATGCACACACGTACACCAAAAGTCGCCAAGCTTGGCGACTTTTGGCATAGTTCTTGAGGGAGGCACGTGACCGTGGTCGGACCATTACCTAACTTATGTAGTAGGACGGTATTGTGCTTGAAATGGATGAATGCCCCTAAAATCGCTATTGACCGTAATGTATTGGAAATCTTTTGAGTGTTCCTGTAGCAGAACTATAAATGATAAAGACACTTTTTTTAATGGAGAAATTAATTTTCTAACTCTTTACAGCATATATCACTTCTGAGTCGTTTGAAATAGCCCAATACCTCTAAAAAACGCTTTGATGAATTTCGGCCCATAGAGCGTAATGTATTTCGAATCTTTTGGGCGGTCCTGTAGATAAACTATTCAGTCGAATGGAACCGAAAGGGGAGGTGCACAACTAGATGTTACAACAATCCTAAATATAAAGTTTCAACATTCAACGCCTAACAGTTTTTGAGATATGCGAGTTTAATGAATTTCGGCCCATTGAGTGTAATGTATTTCGAATGTTTTGGGCAGTCCTGTAGATAAACTATCCAGTCGAATGGAATCAAAAGGGGAGGTGCACAACTAGATGTTACAACTATCCAAAATATGAAGTTTCGACATTCTACGCCTAATAGCTTTTGAGTTAGGCGAGTTTAATGAATTTCGGCCCATAGAGCGTAATGTATTTCGAATCTTTTGGGCGGTCCTGTACATAAACTATCCATTCGATTGCCACCAAAAGGGGAGGTGCACAACTAGATCATAGAACAATCCTAAATATCAAATCTCAACATTCTACAACCAATAGTTTTTGAGATATGCGAGTTACATACATACGTACGTACGTACGTACAGACGGCATGGAAAAACTGGCCACAGTAGACTCGCCACTGGTCAAAATGAGTTGCAGACGCGTTAATAGGATCGTGCATGCTAGCCTACGATGAGATGCATCGAAAAAAATTTTTAAATTAAATTTAGAGGTAGTCAAAATCGGTTTTTATGTCGAAAATTGGTCCCCAAAATTTTTCGGGATCACATTACTTCCTTATACTACGTACAAGGAAGTAAAAATCGTCAAAATATTTTCCCTACATAAAAGTCGCAGCCACGTATTTGATCTGCATTTATGTCTGTAAAAATATTACTATAAAAAGAAAAATGCCTCTTTTTTGTGTGTAACTGACGAAAGGACTATTTAACATACGGCAGATAATCTGGAAGTATTTGGTAACTTAGTAATTTTATTATAATACCAGTAATGTTTTAACATTAGAGTGTAGAATATTGTGTAGTGTATTTCTTCGCATAATAGTTTAATTTCTCATAGAAAAAAGGCAAAAAAATGCGACTATTACGCGAGTAAACACGACATGCCATAAAATTTACGTCATAACAAAGTAAATTCACAAAGAAACGAGATTAAAGTAAACAATTTTCTTCTGCCGAAACATGGAGGATTTAAATATTTAAATTGTGCATTTACGGGGAAGAAACGAAGATGAAAGTAATAGGTTCCGTAGCCAAACTTTGTCACCTGCGTTGAACTCGTGTCCCATAGCCTTCGTGTCATAGAGAGCCTTCATCCTGTCCGTGTTCAGGTTGATCCGCTCCCGAGCAAAATGATGCACGTCTTCAAACCGTGAATGGGGATTTCCTCTGGCGATGAAGGCATATCCGGAGGGGTGGGTGGCCAAACACTAGGTCGTCGGGAAGACGAAGATCTCTTCCGAATACCATCTCTACGAATATTTCCCGAGATTTCTAGAAACCCCATAGAAAATCAAGGGGGAAACCGAAACCTCCGTATCTCTAGTTGACGGATTTTGAAGCAACAAAAAGCAAAATTCAACTGTTTGACGCGTAGAATACGAATTTTGAACTATGAATAAACCCCTGAATAGCGGGTTGCCCCGAAAATTGGTAACAATGTAGTTCGTGATGCTGAAACACGTCATTCTGGAAAGGATTATGTATATGAATATATGGATAACTGTTTTCCCGGTAACCTTACATAAGCAGTAATTATCGGTTATGAGTATGTGTAAATCGCCAATAACTAAAAGTCACCATTGGTGGCAAGCCATCCTATCTAATTCGCAGTTTTTATCAAAGAAAACACACGAAGTACACCCTCCGAAAAAGGTATTCGTGTAAGAGAGAAATTTGCTATTTTAGATTTGCGAATAATAATTGATTTTTTAAAAAACGCACAACTTGACAGAAATATGTAAAGTCATATTTATACACAGCCTAATTCATATTCTATGATTAATAATGTTTAATATACGAACCCAAGGTAGGAAATTTATCTCTTACTCGAATACTATTTTTCGTAGGTGTACTGTTTTCTTAAAACAAATTATTAAGCATACATATACGTAAGTCGACAAATCTATGTATATATAAAATACGCTAAGCAAAATATTTGTGTCCCTTTTGCAGCGCACTGCGCGAACGGATGACCGTGAAATTCGGCACAGTTAAAGTTAGTATGGAGGTGGTTGTGCGAATGTTAAAATTTTTATGTACTATGCTAATGCACGGTAAAAAAATAGAGAAGTAATTTGCCACGCAGTATTTCGCACCAAGTCGGGCGATGGTTCCATTGTTGTGTCAATTTTGAAATAACAACATTTAGTTTCAGCAGTACTATAGGGATCATGTAGGACGGCAGTTTCTACGAGTGACGCAGCCAGCCCCAACCAACCAACCGTAAAACTTCGCGGCACTTATATATACAGCTAACTTTTCTATTTTCAAAAGTTCTCTTCTGGATCTCGGAATCCGCTCTAACGAATTTTTTACAATTAATATATGATTTTAATCGGTGCCAAATTCGATGAGTGACGTCATCGGTTAAGCTAGGAAAACTCGTTTTTTTATTTAATCCAGTTCAAAGAGGAAACTATTTAACCCGCGTAAGGAAATACGGAAAATGATCTTGTTTCAAAGGCGGTAAACAAGGCAGGGAGTAGGAATACAGTGCTGTAGATCCGTGACAAGATTTGTACAAGTTACTTTATATCGTAAACCAGTTTGGTCGTAGACAGCTGGCAGACTACAATGGCTGATATGCCTATTTTGAGAAAGTTTCCAGCGATTTGCACAGTTTTAAGCTTGGCGCAATTTACTGAGAGCGTAAGGAAATAGAATATATTTAAAAGCAAGTGTGGGTTTTATTAGGATACATTTAGGTGTTAAATTTTAAATTTCTGTGCTAAAATAGTGCAGTTATTAAGGCTATTTTAAATTATATGTCTAAAGAATTTACACCAAATTAAGTAAATTGATTTAAATTAGTTGAATTCCGCCAAATTCTAGAAAATTGAACTTCTCGGATTTTGTGCGTCGTAGTTAAAGATGGACAAAATACGTTATGGTTAATAATTTAAATAACTGCTACTTTTCAATTAGATGCCTGCATTAATATTTAGAGATCGAAACATATAAATGACAGATAACTATTTTCCGTTTTTAATTGCTATCAAACAAATTCTTCGAATCATTCCTTGAAACAAATTGACAAAATGATGCATGTTGGTACTTTCGCGATCGAAGTACTACTTACTATACGTGTAATAAATGATTGATTCTTATTTGTTAAAGCAGATCTATGGAAGTTTCTTTTACTGAAAACTGTTTGAATGGGGTACTTAATACCGTGTTATTTTGCTTTACAAGTTAAAATATATGCGGATTCCTCCATTTGTTCTGTTGTTAGCAAAGTTGGCGACGAATATTCAAATGTAGTGTAATTCTATATTTAATAGCGTGTGCTTTTACGTTTGTATTGCTAATTCCATGCCACGATATTGATGAGCCGATTTTACGACCGTATGCCTCGATAATTTTTTTTTTTCAATCCCGCTAAACAGGGTGAATAAAATAGGAATTCTGTATAAATATGGATGGTTTTGATGACGAATAAGAATGTTTTTTAAGACCAGAAATGTTAGTGAGTATTGCCTATAGATTATTGCCTTTATTGTCAAGTTTAATTTGCGATTCAGTTTAGCTGTTTGCCATCGACTTGCGGCGTTAATTACGCAAATATAGCAGTTCTGGCAAATAAACTTAAAATAGCTAATTCATTTAATATTTTATTTTTTACATTGCTGCAGTTTCCGTAGTAATGGAATCCACTGTTGCCACTTCAGTTCTTAAATTTAACAATTAAGTTAAACAAATAAATCACCACGTCAATTACTCGAACCTGCAATTTTGTTTTTTGTTTTTTAACTAAATGCATTTTTGGGGTGTCTAAAAAATGCTGAGTACTATGCTAAAGCCCCATATCTTAGTACCGATTAGTTTACTAGGAAGTAGAATAATCAGTATAAACTGAAGCAATGAAACTTTAGGCATTTCGAAAATGAAAAGGATCGTCTGCATACCGTATCGCCAGTGACACTGACGTGGTTTTTGTGTCGTCAAGTTGCAATCATCTCATATTTGCACTCATGACGTAAACGTTTCGTCACGATTCAAATAAATTTTCATTTTTTGAGAATCCGCACCACTAGGTTTGATTCCATTTATATGTGTAAGGAAAATATTCTTTTTCTACCGTACGGAGAACGGGTATCCAGCTAGTCTTTACATCTTAGCTGCAAATAGAAAAACATCTAACATAGTCTATCCTGAAGCTCTGTGAACAAGCATTTAAAGAGAGGAAACATTTTCAGGAAATAGTTTCATATACAAACACTCGATAACATATAATAATTAATTGATTTCGTAGCTACCAGGAAAATTTTTCGCATTTAATTTTTTTTTCGTTGCAGCGGGAAGACGTGTGTCCTTTTTTACTTTCCGAACAAGTATTATATAAGGAAAATATTGCAGTCATGAAAAAATTCGACTTCAAGATTTTGGTGTATTTACCCGTTTTGAGTAAATTCTGAATTCATTTATGTTTATTTTTCCCTCATTTCTAAGGTATGAGGATTCACATTCCTTTATAATCAATATTTAAGGTCAACGCTCATCTCTCTTCAATTGCACGGGGGGCTACGATGCTAGTAATAAATAAAGTTAAGAGTAGTACTTTTTTTCTGGCAGTATTGGGATCATTATTGATTTTGATGGTATTGTAGTATAATGCCGAATTTATACACCTAATTAAAATGGTTAAGTACTTTTCATCTTAGTGGGTCTTACGTTTTTAGAAATAAAAAAGTCATATTTTTTGAAATTCCGTATTAATTTTAAATATAATATTTTCACCGTTTCAACGTAAAAAGAAAAATAATGCTGCTTACGAATTGTGGGGGGAAATGCATTCCTGATTTTTATTAGTCAAATAACACATATAAGTTGATTTTGAGTGAAATAAAAGTAAACAAATTTGTTAAAACGCTCTTACAGGAATAAGAGTTTGAGTGTTTATTATTTCTTCAGTATTTAATGGAACTTTAGAACGGATGTCGTTGAAAACATTTGACCAAAAACTACTTGTTGTTTTTCCGTCGGTAAAAACATGTGTATTAGATTTCATAAATTACATTTACATAATAAATGATATCATTTTCATGGTAAAATATATATATACAGTCGACTCCGGTTATAGTGAACCTCTGGGAACCGGCAAATTTCGTTCACTTTATCCGAAGTCCACTATAAGCGAAGTGCCCATATGAACAAGGAATACATCATATACATAAGTAAAAAATAGTGTTTTATACCCGCACTGAATATTTATGTAAATCAAACATAATGAATCGCCTTTATGTCTTACTAGCTGCGTGCCCGTTCTTCGCACGGTAGGAAACGAAAATTTTCCTTACATGTGTAATTCGAAATTATTCGTGATGTGGAATTTAAAAAAAAAAAAAAAAAAAAAGAGCAAAATTATTTGACTCTTAATGTAAAGTTTGTGTCATGAGTACTAACCTGATCATTGCAGTATAATGACTCAAAAAACTACGTCAGTGTCATTCACTATCAAAAAAGTGTAAAGCTTAATGGTTTGCAGAGAACTCCTGGCTTTCAAAATGTCTTATTTCTACATCATACTGTTTTTTAGGCTCAAGTTGTAGCATTAAATACCTAAGACACTACATGAAATGGAGCACCATTTATTTCTTTCCGAAAATGTACCATATAAGGAAAGTATTGCAATCATGAAAAAAATTCGACTTTGAGATTTTGGTGTATTTACACGTTTTGAGGTCTTCTGAATTCATTTATGCTATTTTCAAGAGATGTTTTTAAAATAGCTGCGCACCGGCTCTTCATACGGGAAGAAGGGAATATTTTACTACTAAAATCATATCTGCATGTGACAAAACAGAATTTCATTTTTTAAAAAGTTCAAGTAATCCCCTCTGTTGAAATGAATGCGGGATATATTAACGCAAATTAGAATTACTTTTCGTTTAGTTGGTTGTAAGACAACCGTTGAAAAAGGATAAACACTTTTAATTTCATGAAATATTTATTAACGTGGTACATTGCGATTTATTCATACTATCTTTACAAATCTAATAATACTACCTATTACGTACATTAATACTATCTATACTCGTTTCTTCCTCTTCAAGGCTCCCTTAAAAGAAACAGCTTAGATTATTTGGCCTCAATGGGATCTTTTGATTCTGTGGCGATTCTTTGCAATTTACGCATTAGCACAAATAATAATCATTTCACATAATGGTTGCCATTAAGGAAACTCTCCATATATATTTAATTTATACATAGTTTTATAAGATTGGCGTATTTAGCGCCGTAAACCATTTCATCTTACTGTGGGGAGAAAATATCCAAGGGGTGCCATTTTAAATATCCAATAGCGATATCTTTTATATCCTCCATAGTCCTGTCTCCTGAAAAACATCAAACTGTGTAATCTCGAGGAGCTACTTATTCCCATTTTAATTGTGACAGGGCGTTAGAGTTGCAGAGTTTACAAATTTCACAATTTTTTTTTTAATTTCTGACGTCACTGTTTGACTGCCGTAAAGGATACCCCGGTAGATTAATTTCGGAGTTACTTTCGATATTTCGCATAATTGTTTTCAAACGGTATCATTAAAACTTTGCGTGACCTTTATGGAGGAACGTAATTCAACGTTAAAATAAAACTATACTCGCAACCTGCATGCGTATGTTAGGCAACGCCTGCGCTAAATTAAATGCCAAAAATAAAAATAATAAATAGAAAAATTTTAATATATCGCGCTTTGAAACGAACTTTGTAACTTTTAAAATGAACATTTTCAGCGCCGTGAAAACTATTTCAATTTTTAAATAAGCACCGGATTAAAATACCACTTCTAAAAATAATAATCGTGAATTTCTTAGTTTATTTCTACAGTAAATTTTAATCAAAATATCGTCTCCCTGTGTTGAAAATAGAGCTGGAATAAATGAGTTAAAATTATGGCGTAATTTTTAGGTATCTTAAAGCATTTGACGTCATAGATCCTCACTTGCGAATTGAAATTCTGATATCCCATTTAAAAACTCGATTGGTTGAAAAAACCCTTTTTTCTAATCCTTTCTGTGGCAACAGCCGAACATAAATTCTCGTGCCGTGATCGCAATGTAATGAATGGCGTAAGATCGCGTTGATGCTATTAAATTCTAAACATTAGGCTGCATTAAAATTCGTAAAAAATCATCTAATTTACATAATTTTTTCGTTTTTATTTTAAAAGAGAGAGAAAAGAATGTTTCACGATTTGTCAAAATATCTAAAAGTTATGACGGATAGAATTCAAGATGCGACAGTTTTAAAATTATTTTACGAAAAAAAATCGCGAAGCAGATGCTTAGTAAAAAAATTCCTAAAAATCGGTAAATCAGGTTAAGTATTCAGAACAAACTGTTTTTAAAAGAAAATTTTCTCCTCTATCCGATGATACAAATGCCGTTTTGCTGCGAGCGTAATTTCCGCCGTTATTACGAATTAGGTGAGAAAAAATGCCAAAAATCGCATAAAACATAAAATAAAAAAAAATCTAGGTCGAATTTTGAAAAAAATCGCTTCGAGGTGCACAACTACATATTTACATCTTCCCGAATACCAAATTTGGTGTTTCTAGGTGTAGCCGTTTGTCCGTAACGCTGCAGACAGACACACACACACACACACACACACACACACACACAGACACCTTCTTTTATAATAAGTAGAGATTACTCCTAGGTGCTGCAAAAATTTGGGAGCTTCCATTCAACTGTCTGGAAAGTGCTATAACCAATCAAGCAATAGCGTGTAGTGGTAATATACTTTACCAGTGATTTTGCACCGGGAATGAAAAATGAAATCGTTCAAGGACAAGATAAACATGTCCGTTTTTGTTCACCATGAAATCATGAAATCACTTTTTGTTAAGTGCTCAGTAGCCAAAAAATGCTATTCATTCTAACCGACTAAGAATTTAACCCCTTTTACAGATGACCCCGGATAATAAGCGTGAATACAATTAAGGAGGGCACAGTTTGATGCATTGGATTGAAGCGCTTGTGGTCTTTTCTTTCTGGTCATGAATGAGAATGAAAAAATTTGCATATTTCTTTTAAAAATTGTCATTTCTACCTTCCTCATTGTGGAAATGTGGGTGTCACAGCCTTTCATGCAGGGTGGAAAAGATGAGCTTATCTTTTAAGCACTGGGAATGTCGGACAAAAGGAGTACGGGGAGGCATACAATACACCACAAGACTTGGGCTATTTTGCAAGGCAATCGAAAACCTAAAGATAAGTATGCATCACTGCAATGAATAAATTCCGGATTTCAAAACGGTCAAGAGTCTTAAAGCCCTTTCTCTAGTGCGCTATTGTAACCTTCTCCCCTTCGCCATGTTAGCCTAGTCACTGACAATTCCCCTGCATTTCGGAACAGATGCTTGATCATCTCTTTGTGTATTTATCGAATGCAATACAGACAACCTTTTAAAATGTAGACATCGAAAAACTTCATCTCCGCCATTTCCAGAATTCTCGAAGTTCAGTTTTTAGATTCACTATAATCGAAGTCATGTTCATTAAAACCGAAAAATGCTATGCACATTTCGAATGTAAGTGAATCGGGACTGACGATTTTGCATTCACTATAGCCGAAAGTTCCCTATATCCGGGTTCACTATAACCGGAGTTGAGTGTATTAAGATAATGGAACAGACCAAAACAATTTAGATATTTTTAGATGTTCTAAGAGGTGTAAAATAAAAGAGAACAAGGAGGAAAACTTAGGTCGCAGTGAAGACAGAACCTTGGAACTACAACTTCCCAATCGCTTTACCTCAGCCCCATAACTACATACGCGCTTCTACGATAAGTTTGAAATATTTCCTTTTTTTCTTGTTTACCGTTTACTTACTTTGATGGTAATGTATTGGAAAATCCGTGTCACCCACGCCTCCTAAACCGTTTGCTTTCTCCTCACACATAAATTTTGCAAATCTATCAATAAATTCTAAAATTTCAATATATTCCGTCTTCAACAGCGCTGTAGTCCGCCATGTTTGTTAACAGATTAGAATCTCAAGGCGCATGCGTTGAATGTAACTGGCCGGTAATGGCCCAAATTCGGCCGGTTACATTCGTCTGTTAAAAACGAGATGTAACTAGCCGATTAGGCCTGGTGAATACGATTTTTTTGTTAAATCCTCCGGTTATATGTTGATAGGCCTGTAACCAGCCGGTAGAATGTTTCGTGAATACCACCGTTAATTATGAAGGGTCGCTGCTACCACCCCTTTCGTTCTTACCCATGCTAATCACTCCGCAGGGAGTTTCTCAAGAGACGAGAACATATTGTTAATGGACATACTGCCCCGTTTACTTACTTGCTTTCTACTTTTAAAGATACCTACTCTATCTTGTTTTTATTTTTAATCCTGAGCATACATTGAAATTCCAGCAACATTTTTTCCTGGTTAGTTTCATTTAATTTTTACACTACCCACGTCACATACTAGCAACCATTGTTTTTCCCATCAGTTATTGAATTGCAGATGTTGGATTTTTATCCCAGCAACTACAAAACCCAACAGTACTCTTATCTATGTTAGCAGGCAGCCAGTTTTTTTTTTTTTTTCTAACGGGCGGGTACTTTTCCGATTAGGCATTGTCCCTTAGAACGGCCCGAAGCTGTTGGCCACTTTATTATGGGGGCACCTAGTAGGTGGACCATTGTCGCCCCCTATGAAGGGACGGACATGACAACCACGCCCAGTCGGGGATGGAACCCCGGCCTCCGGGAGTTGAACCCGAAACCGGAGTACGGTGCTTTAGCCACCATACAACTCGATCGGCACGGCAGCCAGTTTATGATTTCGTTCAATAAACATTAGTAAACTTTTTTCTGGTGGGATTAAAAAATGGAATTACTTATATCAAATGGTAAAGTAAGAAATGTATAGAATTTTATGCTTAAAACACTTACAGTAACTATTATTGTTTTAAGCTTTTTTTTTTGGAGGGGGGGGGTTATGGCCATAGATCTCGAAAAGCACTCTCTCTCAAATAAAATATCATCATGCTATAGAATAATCTTTAAGGATCGACCGATACCACATTTTCGCCGATAACCGATACCGATACTTTACCTCTAAATTCATTTTCAGAAATAGTCGATACCGATACCTTTAAGTTATGGTATCGGCCGATACCGATACTTAACCGATACCGATACTTTACACAATTTAATGTCATTTCAACCTACATCTGTATTCTGGGCAATTTTTGTAACGAGAGTGTAGTTCTCGTTAAAATGAATAACAGCATGATGAAATTTGATCCCAGTAGAGAGCATTAAAAAGAAAAAGCAGTGGATACATTGAAGTGTGAATATACAGTAGTTCTAGTCTTTATTTCCTATTCAATCATGCCGACGAATGGCCGAATTTATAAAAAGACTAGCTGCGTACCCGTTCTCCGCACGGTACGAACGAAAATTTTTCTTACATGTATAATTCGAATTGATTCCAGTGATATGGAATCTAAAAATAAGCAAAATAATTAGACTCATGGCTGTTACTCATTAGTTATTGGTAAAGTTAGTATAAGTACTGACCTGAGACCATTGTAATATTATGACACAAAAAACTATGTTGGTGTCATTCGCGATCAGAAAAAGAAAAGCTTGACGGTTCCTAAAAATTTCTAACTTTCAAAATGTCACATTCCTACATCATACTCTTTTTTAGGTTTAAGTTATACCATTAATACCTTAGATACAACATGATGTGGAGAACCGTTTTATTTTATAATTAAAGAGCTGTGTACCCGCTCTTCGCAAGGCAAGAAGAGAAAATTTTCCTAAAATGTGATCATAACTACTTGTGACAAAACAGATTCTCCAAGAAAAAAAAAAAGTTCAGGTACAGTCTTTTCTGTGGAAACTACCGCGGGATATATTAACGCGACTTAAAATTATTTAATGTTTAGTTAGCTGTGATGTAAGACGGCTGTTGAAAAACGAATGGAAACGAATAGTTTCACGAAGTATTTATTAATGCAGTATATTGTGCTTTGATTAGTATTGTCGTAATATCTACTAACTATTAATTATACCATCTTTTACTGATACCAATATATTTTCGTTTTTCCATCTTTAATGCTTAATTTAAAGAAACGGTTTAGATATTTGCTACGAATGTAGTCTTTTATTGTTTGGCGATTCTTTGCAATTTACGCATTAGCAAAAACATTAATCGCTTCACTTTATCGTTGTCACTAAAACAGCTCTCCATACATTTTTATGCATAATTCTTGTCAGATTGACGTATTTAGCACTGCAAAATATTTCTTGCGATTCGAAAACTGTCCCGTTTAGAAACTCAATCGAAAATAATGCTGGGTAATTCATTGTTGTAAAAACAGCATTCAATTCTTTTTCTGGCAACGTAATATAAAAAATGGAATTATTTCGTACGTGCCGTATGTTTTGCTTGTGACTCCGTTATTCTGATTGAGTTTCGAAAGGGGTTTTAAACTCGTTACATCAAAATGACGTATGAATTTCGCATGCGAAAATTCAGTTATTTTAAAGTAATTTTATTTATTTTTTTCAACTGGCAGCTATTCAGTTTTAGTTACTATGACGGCTAAATTTGCAAGCTTAATATCAAAC
Source organism: Cheiracanthium punctorium (assembly GCA_038373885.1). Classification (NCBI taxonomy): domain Eukaryota; kingdom Metazoa; phylum Arthropoda; class Arachnida; order Araneae; family Cheiracanthiidae; genus Cheiracanthium; species Cheiracanthium punctorium. Next base: position 22,894 of record JAWZYV010013904.1, read on the forward strand.
GAAATCTTGAAGCACCTGCTTTTGTATTCAAAATCCTTCTTTACATAAAAATTCGTAAAAAATCTCCTAATTTATATTTTTCCCCCGTTCTTCTTTTAAAAGTGGGCGAATTGTATGCTCCGTCTTTTGCGAAATATAAAAACAGTTAGGACGGATAGAATTCAAGATGCAGCAGTTTTAAAAATATTTTACGAAAGTCAGCGTCCAATTTAATTTCATTTGAAAAATTCCCAAAAATCTGAAAAATATGTTACACAGTCCGAACAAACAATTTTTAAAAGAAAATTTTCTCCTCTATCCGATGATGTAAATTTCGTTTTCTTGCGAGTGTAATTACCGGCGTTATTACGTATTAAGCGAGAAAAATCGCTAAAAATCGGACAAAACATAAAATAAAACATTTTCTAATTCGAATTTCGAAAAAATCGCTCCGAGGCGTGTTAGGATCTATCCTAGTGAAGCCGTATGCAAAATTCGGTAGGTCTGCGGCAAACCGTCTCGGCGCAATGCGATCCAGAGACGCGCGCAAAAAGATCGGTGGTCACAAACTTGCCTACAAACCTACATAGCTACATACAATGTTTACTCTCGGATTTTATTATATAAGATGAGCACTGGGAAGCTCTTACTGTGCAGGTTCGGAATTCTTTCTCCTCGCGTGACTGTCGATCTAATGGTCTAGAGCAGTGTTTCTCAAAGTATGTTCCGCGGAACCTTAGGGTTCCGCATCGACCCTTCAGGGGTTCCGCGAGAAATTTTAAAACATTATCGAAATTTTAAAGAAAATCCGTAAATTGATTTTCTAACCTAATTTTTCACCAATCTTCTATATAGAACTAACCTCTTAGCGAAGGCGGGATTATGGGAGTTCCAGATATATATTTTGGACTAAAACCGGCTATCGGGATCACTGTTGTCGGGAGAGACCATTACCTATGTACTTTCGAAACAAATGTTCTTTTGTGGTTCAATGGAGTTTTCCACGCTCAAAAATGGAGTTTTCCACGCCATTTTTCTGCTTGCATCAATGAAAACTAACCACCGGAATAATTTGGACGCGGAACATGATATGCAACTAAAATTTTCGTCAATACAACCAAATTTTGTAGAACTTTGTGACAGACAAAAACAAAGCCATTCATCCCATTGATATTTTTCATCCATTTACCGTATGAATTCGTAAAAAATTTCGTGCCTGCAAGTCGCATTTAATTAGCATTTTATCTGCATTTTTATACTGCTTTATATTGTTTAGTTTTTATGTTTGTCCAATGAGTGATAAATGATAGGCTCTTAGTTTCTCCTTAACTAATATTTATTCAAGGGTTCCGTTTCTAAGCATGTGGTAAGGAAAGGGTTCCGTGGGAAACTAGAACCACTGGTCTAGAGTTTTGGGTGATTTTCTCCATATGTTACGTGATTATGCGTTAGACTCCCTTAAAAAGTCCTCCGCCCAAGCCCCCCCCTATGGGTAGATGTCCCTCATTTAGGCTTGACTGCACACAAACACGGGGGGGGGAGTTAAAGGGATATATTAATAAGGGAATCGATTTCCAGTGCCGACTGGTGCAAATATTTAAATCATTTTTTCTCAACCTCTATTTTGTCACCTAATTGTTGCTATGATCCAGATAAAAGGTTTCCATATTAGACCCAAAAGAGCTTCCTGCTTGCTCTTACTATCCCAGGCAGCAAAAGAGTTCGGTTAAAAGTTGGCGGACTGTCTATTTCATCGGCTCGTACTCGGGAATTTTTGTTCGACGTCCATTTAACGTCCACTGAAGCTATACCGCCGACGTCTAATTCATTTCGCAGCTCCTTCACCTCGGGAGAAAACTCAACCAACTTCCTCCATATACTCCTCGGTCTCAGGTATTTTTGATCCGTTGAACCCGATGTCGGGATCGGACTTCGAAAGGACTATTCAGAGATGGCGCTGTCTGTGGGAAGGGGGGTGAAAGGAGATGCTGCTTCCTAGTACAACATCGCTACCCCCCTCCCCTCACGTGGATTTGAAGAATTTCGCCCGCTCCTATCTCTTTTATCTTCCATCCAATAAGAAGCCCCCTTTTCATTCTGCCTGGCAGTATTTTTTTCGAGAGCGTTTAGTTAGCTTCGTTTGACACAGTGCAGTGTTGCGATGCAAAATGTTGGTGGCATATTCAAAAGTTTAACGGCTTACACAAGATAACATACCAACAAGAAACACACTCAATTTAAAGAGGTTAGTAAATTATTTCTGTGCTTGTTCACTTAAAACAAATGTACTTTTGTTACTTGTTGAAATCTCTGCTGAACAGAAAATAAAATTGCATGCATAATATAATTGAATCTGAAGTCAAGTAAGCAATTTATGATTTACAACGACTTTGCAGCCTTTTTTAAAAGAATAAAACATCGAATATTTTAAAAAATTAATAAAATACGAAAATATTTTTCCATTACATATTTTCCAAAATCTATTTCTTTTCATAACATTGAAATTAAACGTGAGCATTGCAAATGAACTAGTTTCATTTCTTCATTCTTTAACTAGCATTTTGAGCATTTTAAAAGTCCTTATATAACTCTGTACGGTTAGCACAAATACTTCCCATGTGCTTTTATGTATTGCATTTAATATAAGTCTCATTATAAATTTAATTATGTAATCGCTGAATTTCCTTGAAATAAACTGGGACATTTTGAATTTATCCAAGAAGAATTTTCTCTTGTAAATACACAAAATATCACAATATATATTTTATTTATGTGACACTATAATTATGTAATTAAATAAATGCATAACGATTTACTTATGTTCAGCACAAGTTTCAACGTTTTAACACAGAAATAATTTACTCATCTGATTTCTAAAATATTATTAGACTAGATTCACGACTAAATATTAGATATTTATTTCTTATTTAATAGGAAAATATTTTAAGAGAGCTAGATATGTCTTAAATTCTATAAAAATGAAAGGGCGAATAAAAATTACATTAGTTAAATTGTGAAATTTAGCATACTACATTAGGTGTTGATGTGTGTTAAAAGTTACTGTATTTTGAAATATAACTATTAATTAACATCTTTATTTGAAGTTTTAGAAATTAATTATCCGAATTAAGAACCACTTTCTTCATCAATTTGAAGTGGAAATTTACATGGTATAGCTCATTAAAAACGTCCCTAAAGCAATAGATACAATCTCGACTGAATCAGGATAAGAGAGCAAATTGTCGGGAATCCTCGGGAAATCGCCCGGAGACGCACAGAATCCCTCCGGAGTAGACAGTCCAGGGACCGTCACCCGACCTGACATCCCCAACCTTCAACGGAAGTCCTGCGCCGAGGTCGAACGGGTGAAATTGGGGTCCCGTGAAGACAGTTGGCCGAGATGAGGCCGGGGATTTCTTGCTGCTTGGGATATGTGTCTTTGTTTTTGGTTCATGCCTCGATTTTGTGTTTACAAAAGTAAACACATGAAATTTATTCAACTTCAAAGCTTGCAAGTTTCATTTAGATTTTCTTTAATTATAATTCTTTCACATATGAAAATATTTTTTAAATTATTTAAACTGCATTAAATTGTGATAATGTATAAACTGTACAGTATTATGTAAGTACATTTGTATTTAGATATTGTTCATTAAATACGGACGTAAATTCTTCCCTTAAAATGCATAACTTCCAGGGGCGGATTAATGCAAGTTTGTCAGGGGGGGGGGTTAGTTTGTCGGTGGGGGCGGTTAGTTAGAAGATTGACAAATGCTTCCATTTTATGGAAGTAAAATAAGATCGTTTACATTAATTTCTTTTTTCTACGGGGTAAGGGCGGTGGTCGCCCCCTCCGCGCTCCCCCTTTAATCCGCCCTTGATAAGTTCACATTAATTAATGGTTTTATTTATCTGCTCCAATTATTTAACCACTAAGTGAATTATTGAATGTTTTAGCAAGATTTCTTTTTAATATGGACTCATATGATCATTTTTAAGTTCTTTTTGAAAATCTGAATATTTTGATTCTCCGGATAGGGTTAAGTCACAATTAATCCGGATTATCCATGTATTTGATTTTTTCCGTACGAAGAACAGGTACACACCGATTATTCCTTTGTTTTCCTTATATATAAACCAAATACTATGCACAAGAAATATGTTTTTTACCCGAAAATTTGAAACAAACTAAATAATAATTAGTATTTATAATTATACTAGTACAGCTTCAATTTTTTAAATTAACAATACATAAATAATTATTAGATATTGATAATTATTACACTTATCAAAACAAAATGATACACAAATCCTACGTTGTATCATTATTCTGATGGATTATAAAATCATTAAATATTGATGGTTCGTATTTTGATAGTGTGTAATGTTTTAAAAATGAATCATTTAACTTCTGGACCAACATAATTAAAGTTCACGGGAGTCGCCAGTTTTCAAGTCACTACCAAAAAGTTAACTTCTTTGCGACACAAAAAAGGAATAGATTGTTTTTACATATAGGTTTCGTTTATAATTTTAGTATCATTGATTTTCTCATTGAAACAGCTACAATATGAGGAAAAACATTTTTACTCGTTTTCAAGCTGCGCCTTGAAGGGTCTAAGTAAAAGATGCTTAAAAATGACGAGATTAAATGAAGGTTAAAGAAAAATCCAAAAATGATAAACTGAATTCAATTTACAAGTCTTAAAAAAAGTTGCTACTTAAAGTATCCATATTTAATAATGTTCAGTGTTTTTGTTTTTATGATCATTGTTAACATGTTTTTCTGTGATTGATATGAACAAACTTTATCTGTTTTAATTCTAAGCTCTGAGCGGCCTCACCATGGCACAGTGGTTATATCACTGGAAATGGTAGACGGGCGAAGTGTGAAGGTCCCGGGTTCGGTTCCCATTGCGCGTCCGTCGACCGAACCGTTCGGAGTTTTCCGTGGTTTTCTCCGAAACTTAGCGTAAATACGGGTTAGGTCCCCTTAGAAAGACCCCCCACGGAGGGCACCCCACCCTTTGACCTAGAGCCCACTCGGAGCTAATCGGTCGTAATCCCCCACACACTCTAAGCTCTGAGCAGGGGCGGCGTGGCACGGTAAGCAATGTCTGGGTGCCATCGTCGAAAGGGAGGCCATTTCGAACCATAACTGAGAAAATCTTGATCTAGAGCAGTGGTTCCCAAACTTTTTTGTCCTTCTCTTCAAAAAATCTTCAACTAGATTTTTTTTTTCGCGACCCATTACTACATAACGATAACCAATATAGGCTACATAAGATGGTATAGTTTACTATTTATACAAAATACTATCCAACAAAGTTTAATTTTTCCACCCTTTTCGAAATTGCTCCCGTGACCCAACAATGGGTCGCGGCCCATAGTTTGGGAACCACTGATCTAGAGCACAAAAGGGACGCCTTTTTTTTTTACGTTTGCAGAGGAGAACCATGGGGGTCGATAAGTCCGACAAACGTCTTTCGGTTCAAACTCTATCCCCGTTTGCATGCGCAGAAATACGATTCACTTCCCGTAGCAGAATGCTACTTTCGGTTTCAAATATTTCCGGCTGACTAATATTAAAATGTTTGTATCGGAAGTTCTATAAGCTAAATAGAAACAAATTCCTCAAACGTATTTCGAAGGCTGAAATATTACACTTTAACACACATATGGGCAACCATCGGCGCGCGGGCCGGATGTGGCCCGCCACGGCTTTTGATCCGGCACGCGGCAGTGGCGGCCCGTGGTCAAAACTGTTAGTGCAGCCGGAAGCATATGAGCCCCCCCCCCTTCCTCCGGACAGGATTGGAAAATTTTTGTTATTGAATTGGAAAGCTGGCGGATTAAGCCCTCAGCGAGGAAAAGAAAAAAAGAAAGAAAGAAATTACATAAAAGAAATGTAAGAGATGCTATTATACTTTTATAAAATGGACATAAATTTCAACCAGCCGCTCTTATCCTCAAAATTGCATTAATCCGTGTCTGATTCGAAGTTTTCTTAGAATTTTCTTTTGTAACGATAACTTGAGAAGAAAAGAAAAAAAAAAAAAAGAAAACGTACTTATTTTTTATAAGTCAAATCAATCCTCCTTTCTTTTAAACTTGCGAATCGGTCAGTGATGCCCTCATAAAAAGGCGTTGTTTTAATTCAGATATCAATAATTTTAAAAGCTCTTTAAAATTTCCCATGTTTAAAGAATTTTCTCGCTCGCCATGTCCTCTAAATGCCAGTTCTTGCTTACTTAAAAACAACACTGCTTTGATGGGTAATTGTCCATTCATAAGCGTCTATTCAGGCTTACCTTCTTGATAAATTCAGCAATATAAAGTCGAACTGTTAGAGTTTGCCGAACATATATTCTCCTTACCCCCTCCCTCACTTCTCGAGCCAATCAGTGAGTCGAATTAACAAGTGCTGCCGACCTTTCAAAATCTTTGATGAGCTGAGTCTTAGCTGAGTACCCTCATTATAGCCTATGCCGGAGGAAATGCTTACGTAACCGTTGTTATGGCAACGGTGCTGCCAATTTTCTTATCAGCGCTCTGGGCTGAACCAAAGATTTTCCCAATTGAATTGCGGGAAGATTAAAGTGCTTTTTTTCTGAATGAGCGATCCGGCCACAATACGGTTTTTTTGTTTGGTTTTTTTCTTGGAGATTTTTTTAATTTACCGTAGGATTTCCATAATTCTAATCTGAAGTTAGGAAAATTAATAGAATAAATTATTTTAAAGTATGCGTTGATAATTTCCAGTGCAGCCCGGCTGTACTTGCTGTATCCCACGAGCCGCCACTGGCACGCGGAACATTTGAAAACTCCGTATAAACCATTCAATATCCCATATAAATCCCAATTATACGGCCCGCAACTTCGCTGACATCCTAAAGTTTGGCCCGCAACTTTTCAAAGGTTGCCCATACCTGCTTTAATACTTTAAAGATCGTCATCCCCTGAAATATCAAACGATGTCAAGGACTGTCTCCCCCATCAATTTTGATATCTATATCATACCCATGCCGAATCAGATGTCCTTGCGCCAATTTTTTAAAATAAAATTTAAAGCATGTCTCTTAAGCGTGAAATCTATTTCAAGAGCTAGACTTTCTCCAAAGATATCAAAAGCCTATATATACAGTAGAATCTCCCTATAACGAAGTCACCTTACAACGAATTTCTCCCTATAGCGAAAATTTTCATGGAAACGTAATAGTCTAAGAGTACCCCCCAACAGAGGTAGGAACAATCGGCCACTCTAAAGTTTGGAGGACCGTGGCTTTGGCAGGTAACAGGTGGCAAAGGTGTATAAAATTGCAGAAAATTTTCGTCATTTCATAAAGCTTAATTTTTTTATATGTTCTTCTTCGCAGTACTAGAAATCACTTTATCCCTTGCCAGACACTTTTCCATTGTAGCAAACCCCCGCCAGACAATCTCAAAGTCATGGAAAACGTAATTCTATTAGCGCACTGCAGCATCGTAAGAAAGTTCAGAAGTAGCAGTATAAAATGTGCTTGGCACTTTGTGACAGCTTGACGTACTTCGTCGCGGGAGTTTACGAACACAACAGTTTTCCATGACTCCCGTTGACTTTGAGATTGTCTGGCGGGGGTTTGCCACGATGGAAAAGTGTCTGGCAAGGGATAAAGTGATTTCTAGTACTGCGAAGAAGAACATATAAAAAAATTAAGCTTTATGAAATGACGAAAATTTTCTGCAATTTTATACACCTTTGCCACCTGTTACCTGCCAAAGCCACGATCATACAAACTTTATAGTGGCCGATTGTTCCTACCTCTGTTGGGGGGATATGCGCAGAGAAAGTTTCAGCTTTTATACTGTGACGAAGGTCTGGCGGCCGCTGGCTCTTGCTCTATAACTTTAAGGCTTAAATAACACTATGAACATTCTCCATACAACAAAGAGCTTATCTTCCCATAGCGAATATTTCATATTTTTTTGTTAGTTTTGAAGAAAATTTTAATTTTTGAACAGACTACATTGAACAGACTAGTGGAAGAGTAACAGATGATAAAAATGGAGGCCAGGAAAGTGAAACTGACTCCGATAATGAAGACACTTCACCAGCGCCCGATTATGACCAACAGGGGCACCGGATTTGGGGATTGATGGATTTTGGGGCCCCATTTTTATGAAATTTGTAATATTTTTCATAAAATTTTGATATAAAAAAGAATATTTCAGAAAAAACATTTAAAATTGGGAGCCCTTTCAAGTCGGGGGCCCTGGGCAAAGTCCCGATTTGCCTACATAATATTAAGGCCCTGCGCTTCCCGACCAAAACCACATCAAACTTTAATGCTTCAACCTTTCAAAAATATTAAAAAGAGGTTTCCAAATGGAAAAAAAATGTGCCTCACTCTATTTTGAGCGGACTTTTAAAATGTGAATATTTTTATGAAAATTTAAAATCGCAGAATGCAAAACAATGTAAAATAACGGAATTTTGAAGTAAAATAAACGTAAGTGCATTGTATATATTATTCTCTAAAATCTTGGATTGCCTTTACTTTTGAACATTTCATTTATACAATGAAAAGTAAGAAACCGTAAGTTTAACAAATTTATAATAAATACCAATTTATTTTTAATTGAAAGTCAGAATTTAATACTTTTAAATATCGAATTAACCAAAAAGTTTGTAATATTTGATGAAATAACTGCAAAAATCTCTAATCTTTGTACAACAAATTTTTTTCTATAGCGAAGTTTTTAACTGGAATCGGGCGAGTTCTTTATAGGGCGATTAATTATGAATGAACTCTTTTTCGAGTCCACTAAGTGAGACTCGAAAAAGGTACGTACGTTTATAAAACGTACGTACCTTTAATAAGACGTACGTTTATAAAACTGTTGTAAAATTATAGTAAAATTATATCCTACCCCTCGACCTTTTTTTTTTTTTCAATCCTTGCAGATAACGTATTTAGTGCTGGGCACCCATTCAAAATAATTTAGAAGAATATACGATTGTCCTGTTAAACTGTCATCTAACGATTCTTCGTCCATAATTTCGACCAAACTTGGTGATACGACATTCATTTAGCGATGGTTAGAATTAAAAAAAAAAAAAAAACACAGTTCGAAAACAGTCGCGCAAACAAATGTGCCAATGAAACGACACCTCTCATCTCATTACCAAAATAAAGATTCTGGAATGGTGTTGCGCCTGCGTGGTTTTCTTCTGAGAAGCGAAGTATCGGTTCAAAAGTATCGGTGAAAATGGATGAAAACAACAGAAACCGATACTTTCCCGATACTTTTAGAATCGAAAGTACCGATACCGATACCTAAAAAAATAGGAGGTATCGGCGCCAATACTATCGGTTGCCGATACTATCGGTCGATCCCTAATAATCTTGCATTCTTATATACTACTAGCTGAAGTACCCGTTCTTCGCACGGGAATGAATGGGCTTTTTGATATTAATATTTGTTGTGATTACTATTTATTGTAATAAAGAGATATAGCAAAATGGATATCGCGTTATATTGTGTTCAATAATCATGCATACTGAATTTCAAGGCAATCGTTTTTACGGTGCAGAAGGCGATGCGGCGTAGCACAATCTAGTGGCGAGTTTTAGCAAAACGGATACGGCAAAAATATTCTTCGCATTCAGATATCGATGTATACGAATTTCATGACGATCGGCTGAATAGTCTTGAAGTTCATGTGTTTGACGCGACATCTAGTGTCAAGTTATAGGAAAATGGATCGTGCCAAACTCTTCCCCGTGTTCAAATATCTATGTATACCTATTTTCATAGCGATTATTCGCACAGTCAAGAAGTGATACACTGCAGGGCCATCTAGTGGTTAATTAAAGTAATGATTTGCTACAGCGCCGTCATGTGGCGAGTTATAGCAAAATGTATAACGCCAAAAATATTCTCATTTTTCAAATAGCTATGTATACTGATTTTCATAGCCACCGTTTGAATGGTCAAAAATTCGGCCTGCTGCAGCGTATCTAGTGGCGAGTTAAAATAATAATGCATTGCAGTGCCATCTAGTGGTGAGTAACATCAAAAGTAACGCAGTTAGAATATATCTTCGTTCTCAAATGTGTAAGTATAAAAAATTTTATGCCGATTAGTCGAACGGTATAGAAGTTGATGCGTTGCAGCGCTATTTAGCGGTAAGTTACAGCAAACGGATAGTGAAAAATATTCTCCGTGTTCTAATATTCGCGTGTACCAAATTTCATCGAAATTTGTTGGACCATATTCGCATAACAAACGGCTAAACGGAATAGAATTCGACGTTCTGCTGCGCCACCTAGTGAAAAATTAGAGGAAAACGGATAGCATAAAAACCTTCTCCATGATAAGAGACTTAGGTGAACCAAATTTCATGGTGATCGGTGAAACGGTGCTGGAGTTTTTCAACCTCCTACACACATACCAACATTCATTTTTATCTGTAACCAGTCTTATTATACGTATATACCAGTCTCAAGTAAAATCCAGTTTCAAATCTAAGCCTCGCCAAAGTGCCAGCATACGCCATTTTGCAAGAGTTTTTTCAGGGAATCATTCGAAGCATTGACTTAGCAGCAATCAAAATGGGAAATGGTTCGACCGCCAGGCATTTATTTGAAAAGTGGAATCCCTTAATACAGCCGCATTTTTTAAATTATCAACTATAACATGTTTTATTCATCGTTACCTCGATGTACTAAATGCGGAGATTTCAATTTTCTGAAATTTGGCGGATTTCCCCCAAGTTAAATCAATGTACTCAATTGGCGAGAATTCTGAAGCTACATCGCTTGAAATGTCCTAATAACTGCATTATTTCTGCACGGATAGTTAAAATTTAATGCTGTATTCTAAGAAAACCTATACACTTGTTTTCAAAAATGCTATTCCCCTTAAGCTCTCAGTAATTTGAGCCAAAAAGCCTAAAACTGTGCAAACCGCTAGAACTCACACTCTAAAAATCGGCCTATCAGCCATTTTATTTTTTGCCAAACTAAAAAAAAATTACATATTAGTCTCGGATATCTTCGATCCTCATTGTTTTGCGTATAAAACATTTCATTCCTGCTCTCATTTTTTATGCGCACACGATATTATAATTAAAAAAATAACCAAAAAAATAAACTAAAAAAATCATTATTATTCTTTTATTTTTACTTTAAGAATTTAAAACATCTTATTCGGCAAAATCGCCACACATGGCAACCAAGATGCTTATTTCACACACTTTTTTCACTACAGGGGTTAATATTACGTAAAGCTTTCTGCGTGGAGAACATAAAAAATCTCTTAAATTCCGGAACGGAAATTAAGGGAACCCTTCAGGAGGAAAACGTTTTTAAGTGGAGTTTCAAAGTTTTAAAGTGGACTATCATTTATTCTATATTATTTAACATATCTGTGTAAAATTTCAGGCTGACAATTCCATTTTTGTGGAATTGTATACTACCCAAATCAACAAATTGACAAACATAATTTCATTTTTATTTATAAGATAACCTACGCTTGTTTTTAAAAATACCCTCTCATTAAATTGCGCCAAGCGCTAGAATCATAGAAAATCTGACACACTTTCAGATTTTTAAATACGCACTAAAGTGCTATATATATAAAAAGAGTTATAATCCAGGGGTCTTCCCTATTTCGTTCCTTCTTTCATTAAGTTGGAAAGTGTATCATTATTCATGAGTGTGATTAAACAAAATTAAAATTGATATTTCTAACATCCTTTTTTCTGGATGTAATACATTAGATGCAGAAAAGCTGCTCTGAAAAATGCACAATTCCAACTGAATGAAAATTTCAAAAACTTATACGCAGGTGTATTCATAACCCAAATAGCAGACGATTAAATTACGATAAATAGCGCGAAGCGTTAGAATCCTCCTCAAAATCGCGAGAATGCTGAAGATAGATCGCTTGAAATCCCTTAATAACTGCATTATTTTCGCAGGGATCATTAAAATTTAACGCTGTATTCTAATAAAACCTTTGTACTTGTTTTCAAAAATCCGTTTCCTTAAGCTCTCAGTAAATTCGCCAAGCCGGAAACTGTGCAAACCGCTAGAACTCACTTTCTCGCATTTGAGCCATTTTATTTTTTCGCCAAACTAAAAAATTTTAACATATTAGCCTCGGAAATCTTCAATTCTTATTGTTTTGCGTATAAAACATTTCATTCCTGCTCCGATTTCCCATGCACACGATATTATAATTAAAAAAAATATAACTTTACGAATATAAACTAACAAAAAAAAATCATTATTATTCTTTTATTTTTACTTTGAGAATTTAAAACATCTTATTCGGCAAAATCGCCACATATGGCAACCACGATCCTTATTTCACTCTTTTTTCACTACAGGGGTTACAATTACGTAAAGCTTTTTGCGTGGAGAACATAAAAAATCTCTTAAATTCCGGGAACGGGTGGACTTTCAAAGTTTTAAAGTGGACTATGATTTATTCTATATTAATTTTACATATCTGTGCAAAATTTCAGGCTGATATGTCCATTTTTGTGGATTGTATACAACTCAAATCCACAAACAAACAAACAAAGAAACAAACAGAATTTCATTTTTATTTATAAGACTAGCTGAAGTACCCGTTCTTCGCACGGGAATGAATGGACTTTTTGATATTAATATTTGTTGTGATTACTATTTATTGTAATAAAAAGATATAGCAAAATGGATATCGCGTTATATTGTGTTAAATAATCATGTATACTGAATTTCAAGGCAATCGTTTTTACGGTGCAGAAGGGCGATACTTTCAAAATTTTAAAGTGGACTATGATTTATTCTATATTATTTTACATATCTATGCAAAATTTCAGGCTGATAGGTCCATTTTTGTGGATTTGTATACAACTCAAATCCACAAACAAACAAACAAACAGATTTTCATTTTTATTTATTAGATTATAGGGTTTTAAAAATTATAAATTTTTGTTTATCTCCCGGGTACCCACATTACCAATCTATTGTTCAGGTGCTTATCATGAAAAAAGTTAAGGTGTATTATCATTAAAAAAACAGTTTTTTTGATTTGTCCCGATAAAAAAAATTAATTTTCTAAGCATTTAAAGGTTAGATTTTCGTTTAGAATTCATGAAATGATACAGATTTTCATTGCTTTCATTCCAAATTGAGCTGCAGAGGAAAAATTTCACTGGTTTTACTTTTAGTTAATTTTTATTATCTTCTGATCTTACCCCTAAAAAGTAATGATATATCCCCAAACGAGGAAAAGTTTGTGAAGCAGCATTTTATTTTTAGCTATATGACTTTTAAATGTGGGTCTTAGAAATAGTGATACCAAATTTTGAGTGACGCCCTGGTGTGACTTTATAAGTTTTCTTTTTGAATTCCATTAAAATTACTCTTGTTTTATTTTCTAACGAAGATTTACACATTCAAGCAATGCTTATAATTATCAAAAACACTGTCATATATATCTCACTTTCACTGAGACTATATTATTTATTCAAATGAATTTATTTCAACAATTTAATTTATCTTTTGTGTCACTCTATCCAAAAGGGTTAGAAAGGTTAGAAACACACCGGTGGGGCCGACCCAAAGGGTTTACGGCAAGAAATCCCTCCGGGGAAGCAATTCAACCCGCCCGGCACAGCGACACACTCCAGCTACAAAACCCGATCGGGCCACAGCCCGACGGGCCCGGCCCCCCAAACCATCACGAGCCCCGAAGCTACATTTATTAAATTAAAAAAAAATTAACTGCAAACTATACCGCTGGCGAAACACAGTAGCCAGCGGCAGAACGAACAAACAGAAGAAAACACAAACAAAAGCAGAATAAAATTAAACAGAAGAAATGCAGCCTCCCGATTTTAAAAGATCAGGGGCGCACCGCAACAGTTGGTTCAGAAAGTCTTCAATAAAAGTTTGTAAATACACATTACAAGACATTAGTACACTACATTATAACATAGCATAAATACATAGTTTACATTTCAAACATTATCACATTAATTTTGTATATACAGTACGTACATCACACTCATTATTCAGTACTATATATAAGCAAATTTACAACGTTCAAATTAAAGGAAAATAAGATAACGTTTCGCCTTACATTTTACAATTTCGGATAATGACAATTTTATAATATATACATGAATATTTATTATTGAATATTATTCACGCAATTATATGCAATTATCTCTATTTACATTTTACAATAACTTAATGTTCAAACATGTGGAATGTGGACCAAGGTCAATATTACACGGTTATCTATTACATTGTGCACTATGTATACACTTATTCTTTTTTTTTTTTTTTTACTTCTCACATTACTTTTTTTTACTTCTCACATTACTTCCTTATACTACGTACAAGGAAGTAATGTGATCCCGAAAAATTTTGGGGGCCAAATTTCGATAAAAAAACCGATTTTGACTACCTCTAAATTTAATTTGAAGAACTTTTTCGATGCATCTCATCGTAGGATAGCATGCACGATCATATTAACGCGTCTGCAACTCATTTTGACCAGCGGCGAGTTTATTGTGGTCAGTTTTTCCATGCCGTCTGTACGTACGTACGAACGTATGTATGTAACTCGCATATCTCAAAAACTATTGGTCGTAGAATGTTGAGATTTGATATTTAGGATTGTTCTATGATCTAGTTGTGCACCTCCCCTTTTGGTCGCAATCGAATGTATAGTTTATGTACAGGACCGCCCAAAAGATTCGAAATACATTACGCTCTATGGGCCGAAATTCATTAAACTCGCATATCTCAAAAACTATTAGGCGTAGAATGTTGAAATTTTATATTTAGGATTGTTGTAATATCTAGTTGTGCACCTCCCCTTTCGGTTCCATTCGACTGGATAGTTTATCTACAGAACCGCCTAAAATATTCGAAATACATTACGCTCAATGGGCCGAAATTCATCAAATCGTTTTTTAGAGCTATTGGGCTATTTCAAACGACTCAGAAGTGATATATGCTGTAAAGAGTTAGAAAATGAATTTCTCCATTAAAAAAAGTGTCTTTATCATTTACAGTTCTGCTACAGGAACACTCAAAAGATTTCCAATACATTACGGTCAATGGCAATTTTAGGGATTCATCCATTTCAAGCACAATACCGTCCTACCACATAAGTTAGGTAATGGTCCGACCACGGTCACGTGCCTCCCTCAAGAACTATGCCAAAAGTCGCCAAGCTTGGCGACTTTTTTGTGTACGTGTGTGCATATTTAACTCTCAAATCTCAAAAACTATTATGAAATTTCATATATAAGATTGTTGTAACATCTAGGCGTGCATCTCGATTATTGGTTAAAATCTACTGGAGAGTTTATTTACAGGACCACCGATAAGAATTTCAGTACTTTAATGTCTATGGACATCTTCAATATAATACAATTGTAGACAGTCATTGTTTGGTACATGCCCAAAATCTCGCCGTCTGTCCTCGACCTTGGCGAGTTTTGCCGAAATGTCGCCAAATTTGGCGATAGTCAGTCGTTTGGTCCATGCCCAAAGTATCGCCATTTGTCATCGTTCTTGGCGAGTTTTGGCGAAATATCGCCAAATTTGGCGATAATCTGTCATTGTTGGTCCATGCTTAAAATCTCACCAAATGTCGTCGACATTGACGAGTTTCGCCAAAATATCGCCAAATTTGGCGCCAAAAATTATTTCGTATTTTGTATAACTCTAAAACTTTAACCCGTAGAATTTTGAACGTTTGTATTTAGAACTATATTATAATATCTAACGGTTTTCAATATCTTTTTTGACAGCAATCGACTGGGAATTTATTTACAGGGTGAGCCAAATGACTTTAAATACATTAAGGTGTATGGATGCATTCAATTCATTGAAAATCTGTGGTCAATGACTACTTGGCTATCCCCAAAATCTCGCCGTCTGTCCTCGACCTTGGCGAGTTTTGCCGAAATGTCGCCAAATTTGGCGATAGTCAGTCATTTGGTCCATGCCCAAAGTATCGCCATTTGTCATCGTTCTTGGCGAGTTTTGGCGAAATATCGCCAAATTTGGCGATAATTTGTCATTGTAGGTCCATGCTTAAAATCTCGCCAAATGTCGTCGACATTGACGAGTTTCGCCGAAATATCGCCAAATTTGGCGCCAAAAATTATTTCGTATTTTGTATAACTCTAAAACTTTAACCCGTAGAATTTTGAACTTTTGTATTTAGAACTATATTATAACTAGCTGACCCGGCAAACGTTGTTTTGCCATATAAATTATTCCTAGGATTATTTTAGTAGAAAGAAATGACTAACTTATTGTAAGTTTGTGAGGATGTGGTATATGAGTGGAAGAGGCATGGAGCGCTGTGAACGATGCTGGAATATAAAAATAACACAATACCAAACATATATTTTTAATTCATTGTAATTTATTCTTTAAATTTATGTATATCGCTAATTACAATAATTTTACTAAAAAATAATATCAATCCCTTAACGCAATAGAGTATACAATATATTTTGTTATCCCATCTTTAGATAACACAAACAAACTGGATGCGCACTGTATGGTTTTCCCTCTCGAGAGCATGGCACGTATAACTAAACTGTCCGTGTGAAAAACATGGCGTGCTCAAATCTAATCCACAAACAGACATAGTTTGGCCTTGAGACTTACTGATGGTCATTCCATAAAAAATTTTGCCCCCCCCCAAAAAAAGGATAAAAATCTGAAACACTTTCAGATCTTAAATACGCACTATAGTGCTAGATATTAAAATCGTATAATAATTTATGCGTCGTCCCTATTTTTCGTCCTTATTCCTTTAAGTTGGAAAGTGTTATCATGATTCATGACTGTGCTGTATTTCTCTTCCTTATTTTATAAAATCCATCTTTGGAATCGAAATTTATCTTAAAATTGTCTACTAAAACTATTTTACAATCTTCGCCAAGTATATCGCAACTATATACTTCACCGTTTTATATATTGTTTCCTACTTTAACGCCTCGACTCTCGCCAAGGAGGCGATGAATAAACATATGCAGTTACCATGACGATTTTTTGCATTTATGTAGAAATCGTAACTTAGAATTAAAATGGCGATTTGGAACAACATGTAAGTACAGCATGCCGTTACATTTTTATTTATTTTGGATTACCAATTAATGTAGTTTTAATAATTAAATGTCTTCAAATTCCTTAACTGGCGCATTTATCGCTAGTTTGTTTACTTTAGTTATCACCTAGTTCTTTTGGGTGCGTTGAAACGGTATTTACGTATTATCCCGGCGCTCACTTCCGCCAAACTACTTTTTCGTAGATTTTGAATACGTCGCCAATCGTATTCCAAACCATCAACAATTTCATGTGCCCGGCATTTATCTTGGTGAAAAATTGCTTGTCTTGCCGGACCGCCGGGATAATACGTAAGTACCGTTAAATCTTGTGCATAACTCCCAGAGACCCATGACTGCAAAGCTCGCCAAAGTACTGGAATTTTTTAGGTTGGCGAGAGTGGGGATGTTAAAATAGGAATGAACTCTTTCTTGTACCATAAAACGCATCTTTGGAATCGAAATCTATCTTAAAATCGCCTACTGAGATTGTTTTACAATCTTCGCCAGGCATATTCTTCCTGTAGGCATATTCCAACTATACCGCAAAGACATTTTAAATGCTGTTTGGAATGGGCATCATAATCCACGAGTGTACCGTGTTTTCCTTTCTTGTTCCACAGAGAACTTCTTCGGAATAGAAATCTATATTAAAATCGCCTAATAAAACTCTTTTACAATATACGCCAGGTGTTTTCTAACTATACGCGAAATATATTTATAATAAATTGTCGCGTTTTGGCACCACATTTAGCGATCAATTATCAAAAATTGCAAACCTTGTGCGACTTTCAGCATTTTATTAACTCCCCCCCCCCTCTCCAGATTATCTGGCAAACACATTTGAAAAGTGACTCGACACGCTAATGTCTACACAGAAATCCTGACTGAAATGAATAGCACTCGGGGGCTAAACATTTTGGGGTGGACCGCCCTTATGACTTGGGGGTATGAGACATAGTTAAAAACCTATTCTATGACCTAACGAATATACATAGAAAATTTCATTAAAATTGGTCCAGTGGTTTCGGAGGAGTTAGGTGACTAACACTGGGACAGGAGAATTTTATATATTAGATATCTAACGGTTTCAATATCTTTTTTGACAGCAATCGACTGGGAATTTATTTACAGGGTGAGCCAAATGACTTTAAATACATTGAGGTGTATGGATGCATTCAATTCATTGAAAGTCTGTGGTCAATGACTACTTTGGCTATCCCCAAAATCTCGCAAACTATCTCAAAGTTTGTCGGCTTTTGGTGAAATATCGCCAAATAAAGTGTCAGAAGGAAATCTGTCAAATTGAACTGAGCTTGGCGATATCGAAATATTTGGCTAGAAATCGCTAAACCTTACTATTATTGATATTTTATCTCTTTCAAACAAATAAGTTTAGAGGAAGTGCGTAAAAACATTTTTGATTTAATAGACGTGCAAGGAAGTCATGTGTTGGACACATCAGATTTTTTTTTTTCTTGTACGTAGTATAAGGAAGTAATGTGATCCCGAAAAATTTTGGGGGCCAAATTTCGACAAAAAAACCGATTTTGACTACCTCAAATTTTAATTTTAAAATTTTTTTCGATGCATCTCATCGTAGGCTAGCATGCACGATCATATTAACGCGTCTGCAACTCATTTTGACCAGCGGCGAGTCTACTGTGGCCAGTTTTTCCATGCCGTCTGTACGTACGTACGTATGTATGTAACTCGCATATCTCAAAAACTATTGGTCGTAGAATGTTGAGATTTGATATTTAGGATTGTTCTATGATCTAGTTGTGCACCTCCCCTTTTGGTGGCAATCGAATGGATAGTTTATGTACAGGACCGCCCAAAACATTCGAAATACATTACGCTCAATGGGCCGAAACTCATTAAACTCGCATATCTCAAAAACTATTAGGCGTAGAATGTTGAAACTTTATATTTAGGATTGTTGTAACATCTAGTTGTGCACCTCCCCTTTCGATTCCATTCGACTGGATAGTTTATCTACAGAACCGCCCAAAAGATTCGAAATACATTACGCTCTATGGGCCGAAATTCATCAAAGCGTTTTTTAGAGGTATTGGGCTATTTCAAACGACTCAGAAGTGATGTATGCTGTAAAGAGTTAGAAAATGAATTTCTCCATTAAAAAAAGTGTCTTTATCATTTATAGTTCTGCTACAGGAACACTCAAAAGATTTCCAATACATTACGGTCAATGGCAATTTTAGGGGCATTCATCCATTTCAAGCACAATACCGTCCTACCACATAAGTTAGGTGATGGTCCGACCACGGTCACGTGCCTCCCTCAAGAACTATGCCAAAAGTCGCCAAGCTTGGCGACTTTTGGTGTACGTGTGTGCACATTTAACTCTTAAATCTCAAAAACTATTATGAAATTTCATATATAAGAATGTTGTAACATCTAGTTGTGCATCTCGATTTTTGGTTCCAATCTACTGGAGAGTTTATTTACAGGACCACCGAATAGAATTTTAGTACTTTAATGTCTATGGACATCTTCAATATAATACAACTGTAGACAGTCATTGTTTGGTACATGCCCAAAATCTCGCCGTCTGTCCTCGACCTTGGCGAGTTTTGGCGAAATATCGCCAAATTTGGCGATAGTCAGTCATTTGGTCCATGCCCAAAGTATCGCCATTTGTCATCGTTCTTGGCGAGTTTTGGCGAAATGTCGCCAAATTTGGCGATAATCTGTCAATGTTTGGTTCATGCTTAAAATCTCGCCAAATGTCGTCGACATTGACGAGTTTCGCCGAAATATCGCCAAATTTAGCGCCAAAAATTATTTCGTATTTTATGTAACTCTAAAACTTTAACCCGTAGATTTTTTAACTTTTCTATTTAGAACTATTGTAATATCTAACTGTTTTCCATATCTTTTTTGACAGCAATCGACTGAGAATTTATTTACAGGGTGAGCCAAATGACTTTAAATACATTGAGGTGTATGGATGCATTCAATTCATTGAAAGTCTGTGGTCAATGACTACTTTGGCTATCCCCAAAATCTCGCAGACTATCTCAAGTTTGTCGGCTTTTGGTGAAATATCGCCAAATAAAGTGTCAGAAGGAAATCTTTCAAATTGAACTCAGCTTGGCGATATGGAAATATTTGGCTAGAAATCGCTAAACCTTACTATTATTGATATTTTATCTCTTTCAAACAAATAAGTTTAGAGGAAGTGCGTCGAAAATATTTTTGATCTAATGGACGTGCAAGGAAGTCATGTGTTGGACACATCAGATTTTTTTTTTTTGGTGCGCCACAGGTTTTTTTCTTCTTTTTTTTTTGACAAGTAATTTTTTTTTCTTTTCTTTTTTCTTTTTTTTTTTTTTTTAAAGACACAGGGGGATTTAGGAATACCTAAATTTTATGTCACTGTATAGTTCTATTAATTTATTATAGTTATCTTTTATCATATTCATTATATTATTTATTTGTATAGCCTGTAAAAAGCTCATGTATTCATTTATACTATTGTTTCTTCTTATGTTATGTGGCATGAGGGGACAGCCCCCAAATACATAATGCAAAGGGTCGCCAAGGACACCACACTCACAATTTTCAGTCTGTCTCTTATTTATGCGTTTAAGGTATTTTGGGAAGCCGCCCCCGCCAGTGATAAATTTTATTGCAATTGTATTATTAATATCGAAATTATGTTTAATATTTGGTAAAAATTTATGAGTATATCTTCCTGTATCACTGTCAGACCACCAACTTTGCCAATCAATTTCTAGTTTTTTATTTATTAGATAGGCTATTTTGGATCGGGGAACTGATAATACTCTATTGCTAATAGGTTCGTTATTAATTAAGGGGGATTTGACAAGGTAGTCAGCTATTTCATTCCCCCAGTGTCCCACGTGAGCCTTTATCCATATCATAATTATTTTAATATCACTGTTGTTTTTCATCAAGTCATATAGTCTTAATAGAATCTCTGTGTATGGATAAAGGGACCTGAGTTTCTCGACCGTGGACCTGTTGTCAGTATATATCTTGATATTCTTATATTTATTTGCCACCGCCCATTCCAACGCCGTGACTATTGCTAATTGTTCTGCTTGATATATGCTATTATAGATATTTATTCTTTCTGAATATTTCTTTATTATGTGTACAAATCATATAACCGAATGCTGTACCATTATTCATCTTGGAACCGTCAGTATATATTTTGATGAAGTTGTTGTCTTTGATATCATTGTCTATTGAATCTATGAATGTAATCTGTTTATTTAAAAGGTTGCTATCTGGATATTGATATGAGGGTATGCTTTTTTCTATTGTATAATTATCTGGAAGATCCGGGTTTTGGAGTGTAAGGTTTAGTTTGATGGCGTTATATTTATCAATGTCTCGTTGTAGGACCAATTCAATTGGTGGAATATCCAGTATTGTACAGAGCGCGGAATGAGCAGTGTTGGCGTTGGCCTTAGAGATTTTTATTAAGGCCAGCTTTTGGATTGCCCACAGTTTATAGACGGATTTCCTGGTGAGGTTAGTGGCCCACGCGGGGGCAGCATACGAAATCTGTTTTTCCGTAACTGTCTTGTACCATATTTTTAGCATGTCAGGTCTTACCCCCCAGGACACACCACTCACCAGGGACATGTAATTAATAAATGTTGTAACTTTTTCATTTAAATATTTTATGTGCGGAGTGAATGTTAATTTATTATCTATAACTATGCCTAAGTATTTTAATTCATTGACTCATCTTATTTTCGGATTATTTAGTTTATATTGTGCTTTAGTTCTAGATTTTATTCCTATGGTGATCGCTTGCGTTTTTTGTACTGAAATTTTTAGCTGTAATTTGTTGCAAATGTTACTTAGTTTGGCTATTTTCTGATTTGTTTTATTTTCTAGTTTCTCTATTGTGTTTTCTGCTTCTATTAGGATAAAATCGTCTGCGTAAGCATAAAAATTATTATTTTCGTCCATTTGTTCTAGGACCGTATTGGCAGCGATCAGCCATAGGAGAGGGCCAAGACATGAGCCATGTGGGCAACCCTTATAAATATTGTGTATTATTTGATCTGTATTATTTTTTAGAACTATTTTTCTGTTATGAAGATAATCTTTTAGTATCATTTTTAGGTAATTAGGTAGGGGAGACTTATCTATTTCTTTTTTTATTATTGTCCATTCAATGTTATCAAAAGCGCCCTGAATGTCAAGCGACACCAGGACGACATATTTATAATTTGTTCTTAGTTCCTTTAACTGGCCAACTACCAGACACAACAGGTCCACCGTACCTCTGCCCTCTCGAAAGCCATATTGGTTGGCATGTAGAAAGCCACTGTTTTCCAGTACATTCATAACTCTAGTTTTTATAATTCTTTCTAAAATTTTTCCAACAATACTTAAAAGGCTTATAGGACGATAAGAGTTAGGCTGTTTAGAGTCTTTATTCTTTTTCTTGAAAAATATTATGTAGACTATTTTCCAGGCATCCGGAAAGGACCCTAACCTGAGACAGCTGTCAAATATAGTCATCATATCCGTACTAAACTTTGTTTTCACATTTTTTATTATATATGTGTCAATTTTGTCCAATCCGGATGCCTTATTAGGATTTTGTGCTGCAATTGCGCGTACCAGTTCTATTTCTGTCAATGGTTCATTATTAAAGTCTATTGGGTCTAGAAGAAAAGAGGAGGAAAATGGGGACTCTAGAGTATCTTGAACTGCTGCCGTGCTATTGTCATTCGATGAGGTTTGAAAATGGGTATTGATCAAAGTTTCTAATATTGTATCATAGTCATCGGTTAAGTCATTGCAATTAAATATAGCCTCGAGAGAGCAAGAGTTTTGCGAGCCCTTAGCGATTTTGAAACAGGAGCCATAAGTTTTACCCTGTTCTTGGCAAAAGGTTTTCCAAGACTGTTCCTTAGCTATTGCAATGGACTTTCTGTATTCGGCTCTGACCCTATTGTAAGTAATTTTTAGGCTGTTGTTATCGGGTTATTTGCTTTCTTTCTGTAAAGAGCTTTAAGCTTGTTTCTTTCGATGGTTAATTTCTTGTTCCACCAATTAAGTTTTAATGTCAAATTTTTCTTCTTTTTTTTAAAAGAGGTTTCATTTATTTTCATCCAAGTTTGATTTAATTTGTTTAAGATACTTTGAAAATCATTTCGATTATTCTTTTCTTTGAGGTCCTGTATGATGGGCTTTATTTTGCTACGCCATGGGCTATTGAATTTTTTAAAATTACTATATTTTGATTTATATTTAAAGTCTTTAGCTATTTTTATTTTGAAGTCCAGCTGTATATAGATATAGCGGTGGTCAGAGCCGTTTTCATCAAGCAATACCTGCCATTGTGTAATGAGGTTTGTAATATTGTGAGATGCTATTGTGAGGATTATTGAGAGCATCCAAAAGGGTAAGCAACTTTTGCATAAATGTTTTCTTTGCAACACACTATGTATTTAAATACATTTCACTAAGTTTGGATACTATGAAACATTGTTTGAATGTATAAATCTTAATCCCAATCTAATGTTTAGAAAATAAAACAAGAGCATTAGTGGTAAACTGGCAAAAAATCACGAAAATATCCATTTTCTTAAAATTTAATAAATAAACGGGGAGAAAATAAATATCTGGATCTCAATTATGTCTGTAAAAGGTTGAAAAACAGCAATTTTAAAACATTTGTATTAACTCTAGTGATAATAAGGATTAAATTACCGGATGGCCTCCCACCCTCCCCCAAAATGGAAACCTATATATGCTACTGGCTGTAAGAATAGAAATTTACAAAGCATCGTAATTTTTTAAAATTAATATTGTCTGTTGAAAACTATATATTTTTTTAAAGATAATTAAAACATTATTCAATCTGTATTCAATATTTACGCATCTTAACTAAATTTTTAATACTTAGTTATGCATATACTAGTGCGCAAAATATATCTTTACTTAATACATTAAATACAGGCAATGATGTTTTAGTCAGAGCCTTTATATCAGAACTGCACCATGTAAACGGTCCTTTAATGTTGCGATGAACTGTCATTGAACGCCATTGATTCGACTTATTAGTAAATGAACTTAGCACAGACGTGCTTAGCATGGACTAGCTGTACCTCTTGCGCATATGTCGTGCTGCAATTTTCGGAAAATGCACCAGGTAGTTTCTGGAAGGACCTGGTTGCTATGAAATCTGGTAAAGTTCACCCCTCAGCCCTCACAATGGATTACTACACCATTTCAGACACTCCGTTTTCACATCGCGAGAGTTCATCCGCCAGAAGCTCTTGAAGATCTTGTAACTTTCGATCCGCATGTGGTTACGCCTCAATGTGGTTTTACTTAAAAAGACACCATACGATTGCTGATCCATCGCAAAATCTGCGGCTGTTTCTTAATGGGTCTAAATCACGAAAAAAAAAATCCGTTTGCTTTCTACACCATTTTTTTTAATATAGGCATAGTTTTGAAATAGTCCTAAATTTGGAGCTCGATCCGTGACAGTTAGAAATAGAAGTAGCCGCTTCAATTTCTCATACGTCATATTCATAACAATATACAACTTTTAAGACCTCAAGAGACCAATTCGTAAAAAAGTTTCATTTTATCCACCCTAATACCTAAGTGTATATGGTAATGATATGCAAGAGAAGAAATTTAGCAGATTTGTATCCTCTTTTTTTTCAGGTCAGAATGCAACCTGACATCGTCAGTCTTGAAGAACTCGACGTAAGTTATTAAACTTTATATTTCTGATACGTTGAAACTGTATCTTTAAAATGAAAATGGAATAGAAATGCACACCAAAATTTTGCGCTACTCTCGCTATTGTTGCAGAATACTCCGCTTGTTTCCTGGGTTCATTATTCTAAAGTCCAGTTGGTGTAGGAAATTCTAATAAAGAGTCCACTGGTCAGGATGGAACACAAATTTATTGCTTCTAGAACTTGGTAGAACAATCAGCTGTACAAAATTCACAGGCACTAACGGCCAGTAGCTCGTTTCTAACAGTCCACTCTCACAAATGCTGTAGCTCACACAAAATAAAACACTTCCACAGGCAAAAATCATTTGAAGTATGCAAGGGATATCGTACACTATCCCTTAAGACACAGCAATGAAGAATTTACGCAGAACACTTAAAAATCAGCTTTGAAAAGCAAGCGGGAACATAGCTTCTATAGCGTCAATACAAAGCGTAACACAGCAAACTCACTGGATGGCAGCTCTATCCACACTGACTGGGGCCTCTGACATACATGCTTGTATTTATAGGCGACGCAGAAGCTACAAGAAGCTTCCAGAAGAATGTATTTCTCGGAGATTCTACATCAAGCGGGAATTTCGATTGCGTGATAGAAGAGAAATGTTAGGCTATTATGCATGGTAATGCAGAAAAACCATCTTTGGGACTATCCCCATGGGAAAACTATCCCCATTGGGAAAATCGCACCCAATGACCAAAATGTTTCCAAGTTTAGGGACTTTTCGCGAAATATCGCCCAATTTGGCGACAAAAATAAGTCCCCAAAAGTGAGGTTACCGGAGGCCTAGGACCCATATTTCTCGAGATTTCTAGAAACTGCTTACAAATGAATGGGGACACCGAAACCTGCGTATCTTCGTTGCTAGTGGACCGATTTGGATGCAACAAAAGGGAAAATTTAACTATTTGAAGCGTAGAATACGAATTTTAAAACTATTTTAAACCCCAGAACATCGGGTTGCCCCTAAAATTCGTATCTCTATGTTCATGTGTCTGGTGAATTCATTTTTCTAGTCGCTCGCGAGCGCACACAGTGGTAGCTGCAATTTCTATACGTAAACAGGCTCGCGTTATACAGTACCTCCTCCCTAAAAATATATTTAAAGATATGCAATACATTGAAATCTGTTCCAACTGTGGCAGAAATAAGCAGTTTTGATCTACATTTAGAGATAAATCTATACACGTACATGCATATACAGTAGGGCGGAGGGTAAAAAAAAAAACGATTTTGTTTTTGCCCTAGTGCTGAAAAGTTGTGTACTGGTGGGTAGGTCACATGTGCAAAATTTTAAGGAAAACAAAAAATATCTTTCGGTACCAAAACGACCATTTTTTTAAACAGATTTTTACTATAAATGTTTTTTTCTATTATTTTGTACGCAGCTCGTCATTTTGTTTATAAATAAATCTCAGAATTATATATAAAACTCCGAATGAAAAACGAAAGAAATGTACCACAGAGAGATTGCAGTTAGTATAATGCGTGCGCACAAGTAGATGTTCTGCTGTTTTCACTGTCCAATCACAATCAAGGTCTCCTTCATTTAGAAGGGGAATTCCCTTTCATATTTTTATTCAAGAGTGTTTCTCTTTGCTTTAGTTCTCGAGCTAGTGATTATTTTATAATCGTGCATTCTAAATTAGTTAAAACTAGTTAAATATTAATAACACTGTATGATTTAACAATTATTTGAATGAAAACAATAATGCTGAATAGAAGCAGTGTATTTTGTCCAGTGTTTGGCACTCCAACAGAGTTAAGTTCTCATATTTTGCCGACATATAGGGATGCAATGAAACATTATTCGTTGGTGTGAATTGATTACCACCCTGTATATTATAAAGGTGGTGCTAAACTAAATGTCAAAAATGTAAAGGGTGGCAGAGAGGACCAAGACGGTTCAGAATCCCATAGAAATGTGGGGTCGGAAATGTCGGCCTCCTGCACCTGCTAATAATCACTCTGGAAGAAGTGCTGAACTCTCCGATCATCGTTTGTCAAAAACGAACGCATTTTTTAAAGAAAGCACTTACACTAAATGTAATCTCTCTATTCTAAAAAAGAAAGTAAAGGCCGCTGTCGCTGGCGCTGTCAAAGCTTGTTTCCCTATATCCTCCTAAACCGTGGGGATTTGAGTTTCGACTAAGGTGCCCACAGATTCGAAAAATTCCGAGGAACCTGCTAAGCTGACTTAAATTTCAAAAATCGAATTATTTTAGGAGATATCAATAAAAAACTGAAAAAATAAACATAATGGTTGCCAGATTTGGCATAAAATCATTCATTCCTTTGCAACAAAGCGTTTCCAAGTACCCAGAATCGCGTGAAATTCACAAACATGAGTTAGAATTACGCCCATTTTACACCAAAATAAAAACTATATGAAATAAGTAACTGAAAATGTGTTACACAAAGTTGACAATTTTCAAATAGTATAAGTTCGCTTAGACAACAGGAGTTTAGAATGAGCGATTATTCGTTTTTCCAAAACAGAATAACTGATATCTTGAAAATGAAAAATAATTAAAATGCAGATTATCTTAGTTCGGTATTAGTTCGGTCCAGTTCGATTATTTGCTACCAGTAGAAATATTGGGCGGCGTTCACTATGCCATTATAGCAGTTATAGTACACTTTGGATATTGGCTAGCGCGACGAGATGGTATAGTTCGTGGTGCTAAGTACGCCCATCTGAAAACGATTATGTCAATGAAAATATGGATAACGGTTTTACGGTAACCTTAAATGAACAGTAATAATAGGTTGTGAGCATGTGTCAATCGTCCAATAATGAAATGTCGCCATGGGTGGCAAGCTATCCTATCTGTTTCGTAGCTTTTATTAACTTTACATGTACGCAAGTCGCCCAATAATGAAAAATCACCACGGGTGGCCAATTCGCAAGGTGTGCAATAGGTCTTACATTATTAAAAATACAGCTGAAACAGATGTTCTGATTTTATTACGCTTTAGCTCCTAATTAATATACCTTTTGAATGGCAACATTCAATATCATTGTGTTTCTGAGGAGTGCATATAGTTTTTCCAGCGATTATAAGCAGAGTCCGCACTCAGGTGGAGTATAGCTCAGGATCTGCACAACATGGATTCCCATAACAAAATATCTTTCGTGTTATGAGGGAGAGGGGGGGTCTACTGTAGTGTGAAGTTTAAATTTTTATGTTCCAATGAACATGCAAGAACCAAGCGATGTGTAGCTCAGTAACATTCTATCTGATCCAATCTTCGGGTTTTGTCTGCTGAAATGATGTCTTTTTTACGAATAAGCCTTATTAGGGGCTGAATGCCTCATACGAAAAGCGAGCGTAGCGAGTCTGGGGGCCTTGGCCCCCAGGTAGTTTTAAAAAATTATTGCGTTTCATGGGTGAAAGTCTCGGAGATAAGCTCATTGTTCATGAAACTTGATTAAGACTTGAGACCAGCAGTTCTTCCAAAGTGATTATGAGCAAGTACATGAAGACGACATTTGCGAAGCCCACACATCTATGGGATTCTGAACCATCTTCGTCCCCTCTACCGTCCTTTACAGTTTTAACATATAGTTTAGGACCACCCTGCAGTGGCGGAACTTCAAATTTCTGCCCTTCCCTGCAGTTTTATTTAAAAAAATTCAAACATATGCGATGTAGTTGTACCTAAAACTTTGAAATTCTTCCTCCTCGATTTCAGATTTGCAAAATCTCTAATGCGAGCCTTCATTTCCATACTTTTGGCTGTTTTGGATCCAATACTTAATATCGAAAAGGTCGAGTAAGCGTTCTTCACCTGTTGAATTGCGTAAATAGTTTTCAAAAATCTCCAATTTTGAAAAAAGTCTTTCAGCTGTTGAGACGGTAATGGGCAAAGAGTTATTAACAATAATAACGCCGTAATCACATCTGAAAAATTTAAAGATATTGTTGAATATTTTATTAGAAGCAACTCGACAAATTCTTTTATGGTAGAAGTTTTACAAATTTCATCTTTCAGCATGGCACTTATACCATTACTATATGGAAATTCTGTTGTAAGATCAGCTATAAATTTTAACTGAAGGGCTTTGGAACATTTTAAAATTTCTGGTTTCTTTATTCTTGTCAACGAGGTAGGTGCCAAAATATTAAAAAGAATTAGCCCCTCATTCATACTTTGAAATCTGTTTTCTAATTGGTATATGACGGTATCTAAAACTTTGAAAAAGACATTGATGCGGATGTCATTTTCGTGGCCAAACCTGTGGTCACTTGATAGTTCGTCAAAGTGTATGATGAAGTATTCCTGAAAAATTCACAATAATGAAATATTGATCATCACATTGATGTTTAAATGATGAAGTATTTGTGAAAAATTCTGCCTTATCCAACCTTTAGGACCCCCCTTTGAAATTTTTTTTCTGGATACGTCCCAGTGTGCAGGAGTGGCCCGACACGGTAAGCACCGTATCAGGGCGCCGTCTTCGAAGGGCCACTATTTCGAACTCAAAAACTGAGTAGAGCTTAAAAAAGGCGCCATTTTTACGTTTGCAGGGGGGGGGGG
The DNA here is from genome assembly GCA_038373885.1 of Cheiracanthium punctorium. Classification (NCBI taxonomy): domain Eukaryota; kingdom Metazoa; phylum Arthropoda; class Arachnida; order Araneae; family Cheiracanthiidae; genus Cheiracanthium; species Cheiracanthium punctorium. Next base: position 52,306 of record JAWZYV010013904.1, read on the forward strand.
GCAAATACCCGAGGGCCGCCCCTGCCTGTGTGCATGCATGCATCAGAGAATGAAAATGTGAAGAAGGCCCCCGATCTTCACTTTTCTGAAGCCGGGGCTGTAACACCCCCCCCCTTTTCGATCTTCTAATGAAAATTATAATTCTGAGAGGCATTATCCCCTACATTCTAGATTCTAACTATACACACAACGATATAACTTAAAAAAAAATAAAATCAAAATAACCCTAAAAATGATAAAAAACAATAAACGAAAACTCCAAAGCGCGCATAAAAAACAATGAGTAGGAACTAAAAGTGAAAATCTATAAGAGAAATAACTACAGAATAATCTGTCCATCTGCTGATTATTGCATCAAACAGCTGACGATAATTTTGTATTATAATGCTCATAAAATAAATTTACATCAATTATAAATTTATTCAAGCACTTAATTACCTTTCAACTGTATTCAATTAGTACAAATGGTTTTACATAATGATTTTTTAATAATAGATTTGATATAATAGATTCTTATATCAGATACTAAGACTTAAAAAATTATGCAAATATCTTAGCCATTCATTTTTAATACTTTTTTTTGAGCCAGTATAGTTAAACAACTGAAATACAGTCATCTCTGGATATAGCATTTTCGACTCTAGTGAACGCATTTCCTAATCTAGATTCACATGCATTAGAAATGTACAGCTGCGGAAAAAAACCTCCCACTTGTACTTTATTCGGGCGTCGCTCGTCGTACAGCAAAGTTACATATACCTATCGTTTAAGAGTTGACGTACACTTTAACTTGGTATGCATAAAAATTGCATAAGGCGCCATCTCCATGTTAAAATTCGCACCGTGTTTTTTTTCAATAGTAAACCCTAGATTTCACTTCATATTTGAAAAATTGAGCTCATTTTAACCGCGGATACCCATTTTCAATATATTTGAACTGAAAATGACTGAGTTATGACTATGAGCTTCTAAAATTACACACCCACTATGTTAAAATATTTTTTCATATTTTAATTCATATCTCATGTAATATTGATAGTAAGAAGCTTTACGATTGCGTACTATTAGAACTAAACGACCCAATCATAACTATTATTATAATTTCTAATAAAATATTTATATGAATTATGGATTATCTTAATATTAAAAATGCGAAAGTGAGTTTGTTTGTATGTTTGTTTGTTTATATGACGCTTTCACGCCTAAACCGCTGAATCGATTAGGATGAATTTTGGTTTAGATATAGATGGGAACCTGGAGAAGGTTATAGGTTACTTAGAATTTTAGATTTTTAATTAATTTTTTAATTATTAATAAAAAACCTTTTTACGTTCCCATGCTTAGCGAGTTTCGCCCGTATCAAATGATTCATGTTTTGAACTAACAAGAATGCTATTACTTCAATAAAGAAGCGCGTGCATCTGAAAAACATTAAATACCACGGAAATTATGCCAGTTTTATGCCAAATCTATCTATCTATAATAATAAAAATGAATGTTCTCCAGACAAATCTACAAAAAGCAGAGCTTTGAAAATTTGAGCATATAAGCCCATGAGTTCGGTAAAGTGAACCTGAGGCTCAGAATTTTAAAACTTTAATTACTTTTATAATTATTAAACAAAAACCGTTTTATCGCCCGCACAAATTAATTTATGTTTTTGAAATAAAGCAGAAATTCTATTTGCAGATTCACACGCATTTGAAAAACATGAAATGGTATGGAAATTATGTTGATTTTATGCCATATTAAAAAGCATTAGAAAGAAAAGCCCAAATGTGTTTCTTAAAGTTCCTAAATTTCCAAATCCTACCAGTAATATAAATGTGTACGTTTGTGTGTTTAGATGTTTTTGACTGAATCGGACACAAAAGGTTGAACGGATTTGGAAAAATTTGTAATGAAGATAGCTTATGCCATGGATTAACATACAGGCAACCTTTCAAGCATATAGCATAAATAATTCTTTTACCAAAACACTCAAAATAATTTTAATGCATTGTGTTCTATGGAAAATTTATAGTTACTAAACCGATTCTAAAATTTTTTTCACTGATTGAAAGGTACAGTAATCCTGAGTATTATTGTTTGTTTGTTTGTGGATTAAGACCGATTGACTGCACTAGGGTCCTAGGCCTATATGGGGAATTCCTCTGTGGGGAACTTTCTAAGGGATCCTAGCCCGTATTTACGCGAGGTTTTGGAGAAAACCACAAAAAACTGAGAGCACCTAGGTCGACAGGCGCGATAGGGGTTTGAACCTGGCACCTCCAGCCTTCCAGTTCTCAGAGCAGAGCCTCTCAGACACTGGTGGGACCGTGCGTGTTATAGGCTAACTTTTATGCATATATCACAAATAGATCTTTTACAGGGATAGTCATAAGAATTACATTACTGTCTATGTGTATCTCTGTAAGTGCTGAACCGATTTCAAAACTCTTTTCACTGACAGTAAGCAGCACTATTCTTGAGTATTATAGGCTAAAATTCATGAGTATTTGATTCTTGAGCAAATACTCATGAATTGAGCTAAAATTCTTGAGTATTATAGGCTAAAGGAACTATTGCATGTAGCGAAATAGTTCCTTTACAGGAACACTCAAAATAATTCTAATACATTACGCTCTCTGGGTATCTCTGTAACTATAGAACTGATTCTGAAACTTTTTTGCTAATAGAAAGCTGCACTATTCCTGTTTAACATAGACTAAAATTCATGCATATAGCAGAAATATTTCTTTTACAAGAACACCAAAAACAGTTCGCAAGTACTGTCGTAACTCCCTCTATTCGCCAAATGCCTGAAAAAAATCTAAATTTAGTAATTCTGCATACTCTCTTATTTTAAATGAAGTATACTACCATGCATTATACTTCATTTAAAAAAAGTAAAAAGCAAATAATATTTAAATGCAGTTTCTTTTGTTATTCACACGTTTCATTTCTCTCGGGACCTAACTCTAAAGCCGACGCGGACGAAGTCGCGGGTAGCAGCTAGTTAAATTAATATTTTAAAAAATTATGAATGGTGACCTAGAGACATTTCGATGGAAATGAATGCAGAAAGTAACATTACATTGCTATGCAAAATTTCAAATTTTTTCGTTCAGTTGTTTAATTTATATTAAATAACATGTGTAGTTTCATGAGTTAAGTAACCATACATAAATTTATTAAGTGGTAATATTTTGAAAATTGCTTAAAATAAACGTAAATTAGATTTCTTTTGTGCAAAAACACAGTAAAAGATAGTGGTATTAAAAAATATCAAATTTTGAAGCAAATAAATTGGAGGTTTTTACAGTTTGATGGTGATTCTATAAGTATCTATTGTTCCCACCAAAAAAAATGTTTTCCATGTATAGAATTAGATGCAGTGGATGTATGTCTTCCAGTACAACGTCTTATTTCTGAAAAGCTAACATGCTCAACATTCCAGGCATGAATTCATCAGGTATTTGGACTTGATGAATTCTACTTCACTTTAGCAAATATTCAACAATCGTTGAAAATCACATTTTTCTACATAAATTTTCATCTGACTATAAAATAAAATATTTCCAAAAGTCTTGCAAAAATATTGCACCCCGCAGACGAGAATATTAAACGAAGAAAGTGAAAATAAAAAAAGTGCTAATATTCGGTCGGTAAAAAAGGCATTGCGTTTTTTTACATAAAATTCTAGCAAATGAATTTTCAATCATGAAGCCATTCGTCACGTACGACCGTAGCTGAGAAACATTCATGATTATAGTCAGAAGATCGGAGAACAGATTCTCACTCCTGGCAACATTTCACCTGTCTAAGAGAACCATCAAGGGAAATACTCGATGGCAATTTCAAAATTAGAAAGATTTTCAAAATCGTAGGCAGCCGTTTTGCATTTTTCCCTTAAATCATGCATATGGACCAAGGACGTTTTGGAGTCACGGTTCATTTGGACCACTGACTAAATATTCCAATTTCTACCTTGATATTCTCAGTACAAAAAACTTTAAGAATAGAAACAGCATTTTCCTTGAAAATAATATTTACTAGCCGCCTACAGCGACCAGTTGGTTTGCCATCTTAATAAATATTGTTCCTGTTTCTCACCGGCTTCCTTGGCACTGAAATATCTCAGATTCAGAATGGAATTTAAAATTAAGATGGTTACAAACAGGAGCGACCCTACGGTAAGTATCGCCCCCTGCTTATATAAAAAAAGTGTGTGCGTGTAATCTTTACGCGCGATTGAAGTAAAACTTCTTATAAATATAAATTATTTAATTAATTATATATATTAATATAAATATTATAAATATAATTAATATAAATATAATTTATTTAATAAATATAATTTAATTAATTTATAATAAGTGGGGAGGAACAGTAGTCTATTAGAAAAGTTAAATATAAACGTATGCCATTACACTGCGTAAGTAAGTCACTGTAGGCAATTCAAATAACATACGAATTAGTTCGTGTGGGTTAGATAGTTACATTTTTTTTTTTCAATTTCTAAGTCAACAAGTAATAAATTATAAAAAAAAGTGTGTGCGTGTAATCTTTACGCGCGATTGAAGTAAAACTTCTTTGACATTTACGATAAATATCACTGAAATTATTAAACTTTAAATATCATATTATAATTTAATTATATTTATTATTCATGTACTTTACAAAGATTATATAAATGTTATATTCATATTATTCATTGGAAATAGGAACTTGAATGTCATCATAATATTTTATGCATGAAATTATAGGTTTGTGTTAACGATACTGTGAAACATAAATTTTACTCTCTAAATTTGCTAACTTTCTTGAAAATACAGCATCTATCGTTGTACCGAAACGCGTTGTTGATTGAAGTCGAGAAGTATTCATAGTTAGATCCAATTTTTCTTTTTAAAAATCAACTGACGGCTGAGATTCTTAATAGCGAAAATTAACATTAAAATCTCCAGTAAGAATCACCAGTAATTCATGATAATTATTTAGAATCCAGGAAGTGTCCGTGTTGTAGTATTATTCTTTAACTGTTTTCTTATATTAGAACCCATTATTCCATTCTTATATTATACCATTGTTCCGTCGGGAGTTTGGGTTTGAATGGGAGGAATGTCCATAGCCTAGTATTATACTTTGTTCTTTAACTGACGTTTTCCTCTGATTGTTGGTTCGAATGCAGGTAGTGTAAATTTTTTTCTTAGTGTTTTTCTATCACAGTATTCTTAAGCGTTGATTTCGTCTGCTGGTAGGTTTCGAATTATTTATCTGTATCCGTGTTTTTAAACTGCAGGTTCTATCTATTGTTTGGGAATGATTGCAGCCAGGGTTCGTTTCTTTGTGGTGTTCCCTCCCCGTGTTAAACCGTTGCTCTGTCATGAGGTTGGGTTAGAATCCACGGAGTGTCCATTTGTTACTCTTTAATTTTGATCTTAAATCCTTTGCAGCCAGTGTTTCTTTCTTTGTAGTGTTACATACCCGTGTTCTTAAACCGTTGTTCCGTTTGGATATCGGGTTAGCATCTAGGAAGTGTCCGTGTTGAACTATTATTCTTGCACTATTTTCTTAAAATGTTTTCCCATGGAGTTTGAATCGAGAGAATGTCTATGTTGTGGTATTTTTCTTTAACTGTGTTCCTAAACTGGTGCTTTCTTCTGTCGGTTGGTATCGAATGCACGTAGGGTCTATTATTGCGTTTTTCTATGGCTGTGTTCTTTAAACCTTTGTTTTCCTCTGCTGTTTTTGCTCGAAGTATTATTCTGTTTAAAAATTTACATTTGGCTCATTATCATAAATAACTCAAAAACACATGAGCAATATTAAAAGATTACATATTATTTAAGTACAGACAAAATATATTTATGTATCATGGCAACCAATCACGTCAAGTTTTTACTCATAATTCCATTAAATATTGTATTAATGCCATTGAAAACATGTGATTAAAGCAACGGAGCTTTCTCCACGGAATGCACCATACTGCCACTTTCTGTATTCGGTGCGTAGGCCTTGTTTATCGGAGGTGACGGGTTGGGTCGCCGCCTGTAACAACAGTGAGAGACAGTCAGCAGGATCGCCGCCTATTCAGTGAAAGACTTCACACAGTGGCTCTGACAAGAGCCGGTCCACTTATCAACTGAACAGTCATCAGACAAGATCTTGCTTCAAAACAGGTAGGGAGTAATGTCGACGCGCAGGGAGCACAGTCAACGTTCTCAGGAACGAACGCCGGAGAGCTGTTCCGCAAATGAAGAAGAAAGGGGGAAAAAGATACGTCACTTCCTTTACTGGGCGTTACTTCCGTGAGAAAAAAAATCTGAGTTACTCCCTAGTTTCGCCTAAAGAAGTTTTACTTCAAAAGATGCCCCCTTTTATGCTCTACTTAGTTTTTGAGTTCGATATGAAGTACCTTCGAAGCCGGCGCCCAGATGCGATGCCAACTGTGTCGGGCCGCACCTGGTTACAAGAATAAAATGGTTTAACGATAAAAACCTACAAAAATGTACAAATAATTTTCATCCTATATTAGTTCTGAAGAAATTGTGTATGTATTGGCCGTTATCAAAAAACGGAAAGGAGAAAAACGAAGAAAATCTAAACACTTTCAGATTTTAAATACGCACTAAAGTGCTATATATCAAAAGCGTATCATATCCATGTGTCTTCCCTGTTTATTTTCCTTTTTCTATTATGTTGGAAAGTGTATTATTATTCATGAGTGTGATTAAACACAATTAAAATTGATATTTCTAACATCCTTTTCTGGATGTAATGCATTAGAAATTGAAGGGGGAAAAGGTTCGCAGAAAACTGCATAATGCGAACTGAATGAAAGTTTCAAAAACTTTTTTTTTTTTTTTTTTTTTTTTTTTTTTTTGTGTAACATGTATTTTGGATGTGTGTGTTTTGCCAATAGCTCGCTTATAAATCCACGTCAGAAGGAAAAACTTATTGTGATTTTATTTATTAAAAACTGCGCATTCTATAAGTTTGCGCCATCTGTTTGCGGCTTTGTAAAGAAAATCTCATATATATATATATATATATATATATATATATCTATTATAAAAGACATATAATTTTTTTAATTATAATTTTTTTATATAAAAGACAATTTTTTTTGTATATTATAGGAACTGTGTTTTTTTCCCACGATAAAAAGTAGTCTGTTTGTTAATCTAGGACTTTAACTTTCTTTATTCCAAATTTCATCCAAATCCGTCAAACCGTTTCATCGTGAAAGCGTTTCAAACACACATACAAACATTGACATTTATAATATTAGTAGGATTTCTTTTAACTCTCGCGAGCGAAAATAATGAAAGACGAAAAGTTCGGAACCTACAAATAGAGGTCTGCGCCGCCGCGCCTCGCCGCTACCGCCGGGCATTTGTACTACGCCGCCGCCACCGAGGTCTAGGCCGGCGCGCCGACAAAGAACGCCGACTGTATGCCGCAGCGTAGAATCGACTTCAAAACTTAAAAAAAAAAATGTACCTAAACTTTCAACTGCTTATTTTTTTTTCTGGATCTTCTTACCCTTTTACTGGCCAATGTTTCCAATTGAGAACATCAAATTAAAAAAATTTTGAAAAATTAAATTTTATCGATATTGACTTGAACAAAATAGCAGATAAAGTTAAAAGATGACTTCATTGTCTGAAACGCAAGTTGCATTTCTATCATTAGTGCGAAACTGGAAAAATAATTATAAAAGTAGTCATTTTCATAAATTTTTACAGAGCTATCTTCATCCCCCCCCCGCCCCTTTCAAACTTAATTCATATGTTTATTTAAATTTAAAAATAAATCTTTCATTAATTCTTAATATTTCACTTAATATTTAAGCCATTGGTCCACAACCCCCGGACCACGGACCGGTCCGGTCATCGGATTAAATAGTACCGGGCCGCCAAGGAACATTAAATTCTTTGGATTTTATTTACTTTTGTGTATTTCTCTCGGGTTTTTGCGACTTTGTCGTGTTTGTGTTGATTTATACCTTTGTAACAGAAGAAATATAGTAATTCTTTTTCTTTTCTTTTGGTTGTTTATTAAAAATTTCAAGATCATGAATTAAAATTGCAGTCATAAAATAGAGAATAAACGTTTATTCTTTAAAACTATTCCAGACAACAACTCTGCCGGTTGAAATGCTGCATCACTTTATATTCATTTTTTCTTTCTTTTTTTGTGCGTTTGTGTGTAACTGTATTTTATTTTGTAGGCATGTTTAAATACAATTAATTAAAGTTATTAAATCAAGCCAATCTAAATTAGAAACATTCAACGCCCTCGCCCTCCCACCCTCAGCGGGCTGCAGTAAAATTATCAAACGTTGACCGGTTCGTGGCGATAAAAAGGTTGGAGAGCACAGATTTCAGCGACCCAGTACTATATCATAGCTGCCAACCATTCCGATTTTATCGGAACATTTTCCACCACGATTTTTGAACAATTTTATTTTAAATTAAAAATATAGACCTTGATAAGGATCAAACTGCCAAGCGAAAATTTGTGGTGGACAGGGGTCGAAATTTGCAGTTGACCGGGGCAATCAGATCTTTAAATGGGCGAGTAAAGCCACTTCTTGCTAGAAATACTGCCTGCCATCTTTGGAAGAATGTAATGGGAGAGGTAAATAAATAGTCTGAGCCATTTACAGAACCTATCTATCTTAGAGCGTTAGCGGATTAAATTAAGGATTTTTTTTTTCTTTCCAACAAGTACTCTTAACAAATACTGGTGTTGGAATGTAAAATTGATAAACACTTTATATAATAACACACACATATAATAACACACTTTTCAAATGAAAAACCAAACCTACTAAATTTAGAACTCATGATATGGGTGCATGAAAATCTTAAAATGATGATTTCTTTTAAAATATATCGGAAATGATAATGTCCATATTTTTATGGTAAGAATATAAAATAATCTGATATATTCATAATCAGCTGTTAATTTATAATGAGTTTTAGCTAATTTTAGTAGGTTTGTTTTCTTATTTAAAATTTATAAAGACAAAAAGTTCTGCAACTAAAACTTTTAACCTTTTTAAGTGGAGAAATTATATTATGTATATATATTTCATTTTAAAAAAAAGGTGCAGAGGGCGTGAATTGAAAACAAACTATTTTTAAAATACAGTCATTATAATTGTTTTAGATTTTTTTACTTCCTTGTACGTAGTATAAGGAAGTAATGTGATCCCGAAAAATTTTGGGGGCCAAATTTCGACATAAAAACAGATTTTGACTACCTCTAAATTTAATTAAAAAATTTTTTTCGATGCATCTCATCGTAGGCTAGCATGCACGATCATATTAACGCGTCTGCAACTCATTTTGACCAGTGGCGAGTCTACTGTGGCCAGTTTTTCCATGCCGTCTGTACGTACGTACGTATGTAACTCGCATATCTCAAAAACTATGGGTCGTAGAATGTTGAGATTTGATATTTAGGATTGTTCTATGATCTAGTTGTGCACCTCCCCTTTTGGTGGCAATCGAATGGATAGTTTATGTACAGGACCGCCCAAAAGATTCGAAATACATTACGCTCTATGGGCCGAAATTCATTAAACTCGCCTAACTCAAAAGCTATTAGGCGTAGAATGTCGAAACTTCATATTTTGGATAGTTGTAACATCTAGTTGTGCACCTCCCCTTTTGGTTCCATTCGACTGGATAGTTTACCTACAGGACTGCCCAAAACATTCGAAATACATTACACTCAATGGGCCGAAATTCATTAAACTCGCATATCTCAAAAACTGTTAGGCGTTGAATGTTGAAACTTTATATTTAGGATTGTTGTAACATCTAGTTGTGCACCTCCCCTTTCGGTTCCATTCGACTGAATAGTTTATCTACAGGACCGCCCAAAAGATTCGAAATACATTACGCTCTATGGGCCGAAATTCATCAAAGCGTTTTTTAGAGGTATTGGGCTATTTCAAACGACTCAGAAGTGATATATGCTGTAAAGAGTTAGAAAATGAATTTCTCCATTAAAAAAAGTGTCTTTTTCATTTATAGTTCTGCTACAGGAACACTCAAAAGATTTCCAATACATTACGGTCAATAGCAATTTTAGGGGCATTCATCCATTTCAAGCACGTCGTCCTACCACATAAGTTAGGTAATGGTCCGACCACGGTCACGTGCCTCCCTCAAGAACTATGCCAAAAGTCGCCAAGCTTGGCGACTTTTGGTGTATGTGTGTGCATATTTAACTCTCAAATCTCAAAAACTATTATGAAATTTCATATATAAGAATGTTGTAACATCTAGTTGTGCATCTCGATTTTTGGTTCCAATCTACTGGAGAGTTTATTTACAGGACCACCGAAAAGAATTTCAGTACCTTAATGTCTATGGACATCTTCAATATAATACAACTGTAGACAGTCATTGTTTGGTACATGCCCAAAAATCTCGCCGTCTGTCCTCGACCTTGGCGAGTTTTGGAGAAATATCGCCAAGTTTGGCGATAGTCAGTCATTTGGTCCATGCCCAAAGTATCGCCATTTGTTATCGTTCTTGGCGAGTTTTGGCGAAATATCGCCAAATTTGGCGAAAATCTGTCATTGTTTGGTTCATGCTTAAAATCTCGCCAAATGTCGTCGACATTGACGAGTTTCGCCGAAATATCGCCAAATTTGGCGCCAAAAATTATTTCCTATTTTGTATAACTCTAAAACTTTAACCCGTAGATTTTTTAACTTTGTATTTAGAACTATTGTAATATCTAACTGTTTTCAATATCTTTTTTGACAGCAATCGACTGAGAATTTATTTACATGGTGAGCCAAATGACTTTGAATACATTGAGGTGTATAGATGCATTCAATTCATTGAAAGTCTGTGGTCAATGACTACTTTGGCTATCCCCAAAATCTCGCTGACTATCTCAAGTTTGTCGGCTTTTGGTGAAATATCGCCAAATAAAGTGTCAGAAGGAAATATTTCAAATTGAACTCAGCTTGGCGATATCGAAATATTTGGCTAGAAATCGCTAAACCTTACTATTATTGATATTTTATCTCTTTCAAACAAATAAATTTAGAGGAAGTGCGCCGAAAATATTTTTGATCTAATGGACGTGCAAGGAAGTCATGTGTTGGACACATCAGATTTTTTTAAAACGATTTAGAGGAGGAAAACATATGGAACATCCATAAATGGTATTTATCAACAATGTGCATTATTATGCAGTTTTTAATCCATTTTACATTCTAATACCAGTATTTGTTAACAGTTCTCGTTATAAAATATGTTAATTTAAATCGTCCACATCTCGGGATAGGTAGGCAACGTAAGTAGCACCACCTATCATTTCACCCCTCTCAAAGTATTATTCCCAAGATGACAGGCAGTGTTTCTAAAAGGCGGTGGTAAAACAAAAAATTCGGTTGCCCTTCGGGCGACCAAGAGAAACAACTATTCCTATTCCAATTTTTATTCCTTACCTTGAAATGCAGTTTACTGTTCCTATTTTAATTCTGAACTTCTTTCTATATCCATTTGCATTTCCGAATAGTAATGGCAATTTTATGAATAAACGTTTGTCAGCTTACTTTCATTGTAATCGCCGCATGTTCTTAAAAAAAATTTGTGTAGCAAAAATTTTATGGGAAAGAAACTTCATTTGCAGACAACCAAAATTATTTCAGTGATTGCCCAATGGAAAAAAGAAAAAAATTACAAGATTCTACCCCTGGTGATGGGAAATCTTATAAATAAAAATGAAATTCTGTTTGTTTGTTTGTTTGTTTGTTTGTTTGTGGATTTGATTCGTATACAAATCCGCAAAAATGGACCTATCGGCCGGAAATTTAGTACAGATATGTAAAATAATATAGAATAACTCATAGTCCACTTTAAAACTTTGAAAGTCCACCCGTTCCCGGAATTTAAGAGATTTTTTATGCTCTTCACGCAAAAATCTTTCCGTAATTGTAACCCCTGTAGTGAAAAAAGTGTGAAATAAGGATCGTTGTTGCAATGTGTGGCGATTTTGCCGAATAAAATGTTTTAAATTCTCAAAGTAAAAATAAAAGAATAATAATGATTTTTTTTGTTAGTTTATATTCGTAAGGTTATTTTTTTTTAATTATAATATCGTGTGCATGGGAAATCAGAGCAGGAATGTAATGCTTTACACGCAAAACAATAAGAATTGAAGATTTCCGAGGCTAATAGGTAAATTATTTTAGTTTGGCGAAAAAATAAAATGGCTCAAATGCCGATTTTGTGAAAGTGAGTTCTAGCGGTTTGCACAGATTTCGGCTTGGCGCAATTTATTGAGAGCTTAAGGAAATAGATTTTTGAAAACAAATGCAAAGGTTTTATTAGAATACAGCGTTAAATTTTAAAGATCCGTGAAGAAATAATGCAGTTATTAAGGGATTTCAATTGATCTATTTCCAGAATTCTCGCCAAATGAGTACATTGATTTAAGTTGGGGGAATTCCGCCAAATTTCAGAAAATTGAAATCTTCTCATTTAGTACATCGGAGTAATGATGAATAAAACACGTAATAGTTGATAATTTTAAAAAATTCGGCTGTATTAAGGGATTCAACTTTTCAAATAAAGGCTTGCTTTACTTTTTCGCGGTCGAACCATTTCCCGTATATTATTGCTGCTAAGTCAATGCTTCGAATGATTTCCTGAAAAAACGCTTGCAAAATGGCGTATGTTGGCACTTTGGCGAGGCTTAGATTTGAAACTGGATTTTATTTGAGACTGGGATATATAATGACACTGGTTATAGATAAAAATGAATGTTGGTATGAGTGTATGAGGTTGAAAAACTCCAGCACCGTTGAGCACCGTTGCACCATGAAATTTGGTTCACCTAAGTCTTTTATCATGGAGAAGCTTTTTATGCTATCCGTTTTCCTCTAACTTGCCACCAGGTGGCGCAGCAGAACGTCGAATTCTATTCCGTTTAGCCGTTTGCTATGCGAATATCGTCCAACCGATTTCGATGAAATTTGGTACACGCGAATATTAGAACACGGAGAATATTTTTCACTATCCATTTTGCTGTAACTTGCCGCTAAATGGCGCTGAAAAGCATCAACTTCTATACCGTTCGATCAATCGGCATAAAATTTTTTATACTTACACATTTGAGCACGAAGAACATATTCTAACTGCGTTCCTTTTGATGTTACTCACCACTAGATGACACTGCAATGCATTATTATTTTAAGTCGCCACTAGATGACGCTGCAGCAGGCCAAATTCTTGACCATTCAAACGGTCGCTATGAAAATCAGTATACATAGCTATTTGAACAATGAGAATATTTTGGCGTTATCCATTTTGCTATAACTCGCCACTTGACGGCGCTGTAGCAAATCATTACTTTAATTAACCACTAGATGGCCCTGCAGTGCATCACTTCTTGACTGTGCAAATGATCGTTATGAAAATTGGTATACATAGATAGTTGAACACGGTCGCTATGAAAATCAGTATACATAGCTATTTGAACAATGAGAATATTTTGGCGTTATCCATTTTGCTATAACTCACCACTTGACGGTGCTGTAGCAAATCATTACTTTATTGAACCACTGGATGGCCCTGCAGTGTATCACTTCTTGACTGTGCAAATGATCGCTATGAAAATAGGTATACATAGATATTTGAACACGGGGAAGAGTTTGGCGCTATCCATTTTCCTATAACTTGCCACTAGATGTCGCGTCAACACATGAACTTCAGGACTGTCCAGCCGATAGTCATGAAAATTCGTATACATCGATATCTGAATGCGAAAAATATTTTCGCCGTATCCGTTTTGCTAAAACTCGCCACTAGATTGCGCTACGCCGCATGGCCTTCTGCACCGTACAAACGATTGCCTTGCAATTCGGTATGCATGATTATTGGACACAATATAACGCGATATCCACTTTGCTATATCTGTTTATTACAATAAATAGTAATCACCACAAATCGTAATATCAAAAAGTCCATTCATTCCCGTGCGAAGAACGGGTACTTCAGCTAGTGTTTCGATAAAAACGGAACGGGGGGTTGGCAGCTATACTAATTCCGCTTTTCTAACCAACGTAAAAGTTTGTCAGAAGTCATTAGTCAGAAATGACCAATGTCCACATTGCGAACACAGGGAAAATTGTATAAAAGTTTTCCCTCGTTTAAATGACAAATATCTTTTAATTAAAGCATTAAAAGTCAAAATATGCAGAAAACGAATTCAAAATATGGTTGGATCTGAATTCGGTCTGTAAAAGGTTAACACTGGTAACTTGTAAAGATACCATTTAAATTTTTTGAGTCAATGGCGTAATTTCATTGCTTTAAAGACTGCTTAAACGTTGCTTTATGCCTCAAAAACATTATAGGTTTGGAATGGCTCATGAGAAGATTGTGCAGAAAAAAAAAAAAAAAAAAAAAAAAAAAAAACTCTTGAAAGCAAATGTATCAATTAATTGTACACTGACAGCTAAATGTATCGTGAATATGCAATAAAGAGCAATATAAACCTACACAATTTTGATAAAATCTATTGGTTCAGTTTTGCAGCAGAAATGTTTTAAAAGTGCGCCGAAACGCCAGGCTCATACTCTGGACCCCCACCATTGGCCGAGCGCATAGTGCTTTGAACTGGAAGACGAAAGGTACCTGGTTCAAACGCAGGTCGCGTCCGTCGACCAAACCGTTCGCAGTTTTCCGTTGTTTCCTCCGAAATGCTTCGTAGGACCCCTTAGAAAGACCTCACGGAGAACACTCCACTCCTAGAGCCCACATGTACCTAATTGGCCGTAATCCCACAACAACAGACAATCGTACTGAAGACTAGTTTTCATAGTCTTAAAAAATCTTTTAAGGTCAATTTATACATACGTGTGTGTGTGTGTGTGTGTGTGTGTCTGTGTGTATGTTTGTACGCATACGCCCATTTTCATTATGCTCTTTTTCAAAAAAATTTCCACGCCGCCGCCACGAATTTCCGTGCGGCGCAGACCTCTACCTACAAATAGTGTTTTTCAATTTGCAGAAAGTCTCTTAAAATCGCGCAAAAGAGAATTCGCAGTATCTCCGGAAATTATCGTAGGAAATTGGTGAAAATTTATATTTTGGTTAATTTGAAGTTTTTTTTTCGTTTGATTAGGTTAAAATAGAGTGTTGCTATCGATAAAAACGAAGTTTATGCAGA
Source organism: Cheiracanthium punctorium (assembly GCA_038373885.1). NCBI lineage: Eukaryota > Metazoa > Arthropoda > Arachnida > Araneae > Cheiracanthiidae > Cheiracanthium > Cheiracanthium punctorium. The sequence continues at coordinate 67,501 of JAWZYV010013904.1, forward strand.
ATTAAATATGAGGACGGCTCCTTATGCAAATTAAATGAATAGTGAATTAAATTTGATGAATTAGTTTGCAAATAAGTTATTTGTAAACGTATGGTATATATTATGGTATATATAACGATATATATGGTATATATATGGCATATATTATGGTATATATAACGAAAGTCAAATAACGAGAAAATGGGCGGGTTTTTTTTTTCTGCAACTGTACAGCTGCGGAAAAAAAAGTCCCACTTGTACATTTTTCGGCCGCCGACAGCCAAGTTACAGATACCAATTGTTTTCGATTGACATACACTTTAATTTGCTAAGCATAAAAATTGCATAAGGGGCCATCTACATATTAAAATTCACACCAACATTTTTTCCTAATAGCAACCCCTAGATTTCATTTCATATTTCAAAAATTTAGCTCATTTTAACCCCGGATACCAATTTTCAATAAATCTGATGGGTCAGTTATGAGCACCCCAAATCCCCCCCCCCCCATATGTTAAAATATTTTTTCATACTCATCAATTCATATTTCATGTAATATTGATAATAAGAAGCTGTTTTTATTCGTACTATTAGAACTAAACGAAGCAAACATAATTTAATGTTATTATGATTTTAAATAAAATATTAATATGAATTATGAATTATTAAATTAATATTCAAAAAAATTATGAATAGAAACATAGCCAAATTTCGATGGAAATAGATGCAGAAAGTAATATTACATGGCTGTGCAAAATTTGAAATTTTTACGTTGGGTAGTTTAATTTATTTTAAATAAAATATGTTATTTTCATGAGTTAAGGGACCATATATAAATTTATTAAGCGACAATTTTTTGAAAATTGCTTAAAATAAAAGTAAATTAGATTTCTTTTGCGCAAAAACACAGTAAAAGATAGCGGTATAAAAAAATATCAAATTTTGAGGTTTTTACAGTTTGATGGTGATTCTGTAAAGCGTCTATTGTTGCGTCCGCTACCATATTCCCCCAAATAAAATATTTTCCAGGTATAGAATTAGATGCAGTAGATGTATGTTTTCTAATACAACGTCCTATCTCTGAAAAACTAACATCCTCAATATTCGAGGCATGAATTTGACCTTTTTTAATATTGGAAACATTGGGTCTTTGGACTTCTCCGTACTTTATCAAACATTCAAAAAAACATTGAAAATCACGTTTTTCTCTCTAAATTTTCATCTGAATATAAATTAAAATTCCGCCAAAAGTCTTATAAGAATATTGCACTTTGCAGACGATAATATTAAATGAAGAAAGTGAAATAACAAACACAGTGATAATATTGGGTCGGCAAAAAAGTAATTACGTTTTTTACATAGAATTCAAACAAATAAGTTTTCAATCCTGAAACCATTCTTCAAGTTTGACCGTAGCTGAGTAACATTCATGCTTGTAGTCAGAAGAGCAGAGAGAGCAGCCTCTCACTCCTGACAACATTTCACCTGTCTAAGAGAACCATCAAGGGAAATACTCAATAACAATTTCAAAATTAGAAAGATTTTCAAAATCGTGAGCAGTCGTTTTGCATTTTTCCTTTAAATCACGTGTACGAACCAAGGAACTTTCGAACTCACGGGTCATTTGGACCACTGACTAAATATGTTACTTTCTACGCTTGACATTCTCAGTACAAAGAACTTTACGAGAGATGGTAAGAATATTTTCCTTGAAAATGATGTTTATTTCTTTTAACTCTGGCGAGCGAAATGAATGGAAGGCGAAAAGTTCGGAACCTACAAATAGCGGTTTTTGATTTGCAGAAAGTCCCTCAAAAACGCGCAAAAAATAATTCGCAATATCTCCGGAAATTATCGTAGAGAATTGGTGAAAATTTATATTCAGGGTAATTTGAAGTTTTTCTTTCGTTTAATAAAGTCAAAATAGAGTGTTGCAATTGAGAAAAACGAAGTTGATGCAGAATTAAATATGAAGACGGCCCCTTATTCAAATGAAATGAATAGTGAATTAAAGTATAAGTTATTTGCAAACGTATGGTATATATAACTTTGCTGTTCGACGAACGACGGTCAAATAAAGAGGAAATAGGCGTTTTTTTTTTCAGCAGCTGTGCATAGCATTTTTCGGTTTTAGTGAACTTAAAAATAGGCAGAGGCAATGTTGCTCGATTCCCACAAGAATGTCTCTTTTGTGTTTGAGTAGAGAGAAAGAGATTATCAAGCACTTGTTCCGAAATACATGTAAATTGTGAGTGTCCAGACACTAAGTTATTTATACTAAACTAGGAGGAAGGGGAGAGAAGGGGGTCATAATTTTTTCAATGCTGTAGTGCATCCTAACCCTTTAAAAGCATTCATCAGCAAAAGCCGGGTGCTTTTGAAAGTGAAGCAAAAGATAAAATTTCGTGTTGAATGTGAACCAAAAGATAAAATTTCGTGTTAGACGATTTCATTTTCCATTCTCAATGCAGTATCGCATGTTAAAAGCCACAGCACCTTTTGCCAACTGCATGGAATGTACCTTATTTCCATAAATGAAATTAACTATGTTTATTTTATTTAACAACTAGTTCTAGAGGTTTGATTTGTTTATTAAACATTCACTACCTGTGTTGTATCCCAATTAACTTGGGGATATTTTAATTGCGATTTAATTTAAATTGCGTTGTGTTTCGGCCTTCCGCATTTGAGATCATTAAATATTATAAGCCAGGTTACCTTGGAAGCAAAGAAATCATGAAGTTAAACACAAATTTAACAGTCTACCCCAAAAGAACTAGTCTAAATATCATTAAAAAAACAATTTATTAAAGTAAAAATACTTACCATTGCATTAAACCAAACAAATTGAATCGGTAAGTGGAGAAACCACTTCAGTCACAAAAATGCGAAAAATCGTTTTCGATGAAAATAAGCTTAGAAAGGCAAGGTGCGTGTTGAGGGCAAGAGCGACGTTAGTCTGTTGTGAAGTTTCGTAGATACGGGGCTTCTTTTTCGAACGATGGGCGACAATGGTCAATGATCGACACACGAAAATGAATCAATGGTCGAGAATGATCTATTTCAACACTATTATTGGCCACCTGACCTGCCCTAGCGGTGGTTTTCTAAAAAATAGTTATTCCAGCTTCAATGTTAGATTTTCATCTCCATCATTTTCTGCAAGCAAAGCACTTTTTTTCTCCTAAATTCATGTTCTTGACTTTTGTATACCATAAATATGGTTAGACAATAAATGGTGATTTGATTTGCTTTGAATTGATTTGAATGATTACCTTTTTCCAAGTTTTCAGCTGACTAAAAACCAGTTGAGTGCAGAAACAGCCTAAGTCCGAATCCAATTTTAAATTTTCCTGAGCCTAATGGATGTCGAAGTTAGGTAATATTTGCATGACAGAAACATAAATGCATGTTATGACAGAGGGAAAAAAAAAAGTTTAAATATTTGAAAATTTGGAGGAGTTATGAAGTTTTTTCTCTCTCCTGAAAAATTTCCTTTTTGTGACTGAGGTGGTATCTGCACTCAGCGATTCAATTGCACAACAAAAAGGAAATTAAAAAAAACTTTACAGTCGCACCTCCGACAGTGTCTGGTACAGTTTCACTGTCACACACTGCATGTTATAATACTGAAAGGAGAGAATACGGGGACTTATGCAAAACAACTCGCAAGTGAGCCAGCGTTGATAACCTAAAGGTGCTGCTGTGAGATGGCTGGATAGGCCGTGATCTTCGCAAACAAAGTCTGCTGGCTTAAGGAATGAGTTACACTGTGTAGGCCGAATTCGGGTGTAAAATTAAAAGTTGTTTAGCTACATTATGATTCTGGTTGCATATCATCATTTTATAAAATTTATAACAATTATCTTGATTGATTATTGATTATGGATTAAATATTATGCTAAAAAGTGTTTAGAAATTGTGATTGCTTCTTGCATTTTTAACAGATATCATTTTAACAGTTGTTACAATGATATATTGAAGCAGTGATAAATTTGATAAAATGTTGATGAGCAACAAGAATTTTAATTTTGGTTCACAAATTTTCATTTTACACCTAATGCGGCCTACCTAAGACGACTTATTTCTTAAGCCAGCAGGCCTTATTTGCGAAGGTCACGGATAGGCTCGCCGGAACAGAGGATTGGCAGGAGAAAGCGCGCTGAATTATAAGGGACCCAGACCAACACCCCCTATAGCAGGAAGCCGCACGACAGGTTTTTGACGTCACACGGTGAAGGCCACTATTTTCTTCTGTTCTCAGTCTTTAATCCTTCCCACTATGATTTTTTAACACGTAATTTTTGAGATACAAAAGATACAAATAAATCTTTTAAATTTACCAGTGTAGTGCCTGATAAATTGTTATTCAAGTATTAAAATTATGAGAAGCGATTTAGCTTAAAAAAAAAAAAAAAAAAAAAAAAACTAATGTCTCTCAACTTTTTCTTTTTCTTTTCTTTTTAAGTTTTATATTTAAGTTATTGTATTGTAAATGCTATTAGGTTTAAGATTCAAAATCAATAACAAATTGTATATTAGGAATAGGATTACATGGTACAATTTATTTAGATTGAATGAAATTTTAAAGAAAAATTTCCCCTTTTATTTCAGAAATAAGAAAGAAAGATTATCAACCATTTATAAAGATTTTATTTAGCATATCCAGATACATACTTATGCAAGTAAATATTGTACAGTCCAATAAAAAATCCATTAAAATTAAAACGGCCATTAAAATTAAACTTACATAGAAAAAAATTATTTTGACAAATGTATTTATAAGAATCTTACATTTAACATTAGTATAGGTAAATTTTAGAAGAGAAAAGTTTAGATCTTGATGACTGAGAAAATGGCCATTCAAGAGAAAGTTAACATTGGTATAGGTAATATTTTTTTTTTAACATAAGGAGCAATTTGAAATTCATCTTTTAAAAAATGGCACCTACTTTTCATATATAGATGACAAAAATATGATGTAGCTTATTTTAGAGTATATTAGCTTTGAAATATTTACCAAAGATTTATTTTAAGATTTCACATATTTACTTTTCTTAACTGTTAAGTTGACTGGCTTATTTTCATCTTTAGACGTGAAACCTTTTTTGGATACACTTTTAGTTACCTTTGATTTTTTAAGCACAGGTTTTTTGGGAACATTGTCTTTTTTTTATTTTAATTCCTCGCTAGAATCTTTTTTTGGCTTAGGATTTAAAATTCCATCTGTAGAATCTAATTGTGAATTGGTTAAAGTTTTTAATTTTCGTTTCTTACCAGAAGATTCAGCTAACTTATTGTTAGCATTTTTTACATAATTTTTTAAAAATATGTTTATACAGGAATATATTAAATATTTTTGAATGAGAGAACTTGAATGGCCATTTTCGCAGTCATCAAGATCTAAACTTTTCTCTTCTAAAACTAAAAAATGTTTTATTAAAGAATAAGCTACAGCTCTATGATTTTGACACTTTAAAAATTCAGTTTCATACTCTTTTGATATAAGTTTAGAAACGACAAGGTAGGAAGTTGTTATAATGTCAACAACCGAATTTTTAGGATATTTTAAACCACCTCGGTCTAAATTTTCAATGAGTTGGCAAGACGTAGGTTGAATATCTTTGGGTAAAGTTAATTTCTTTTTACATACATTGCATTTTATTCGATTAATACAGGAATGAATACAATACCCAGCAATATAGGCTAAAACATTTTCAATATCAATTATCGATAATATGTCCTCATCATCCAATGAAAAATTAATTTTTTTTAAAAGAAACACTATGTGATTTTGGGGAAGGCTTAAATCAAGTGGTAAATTTTCAGAATTAAGCACTTCAGAGTCTATTGGAATTGAACCAAATTGATTCGAGTTTAACTTCAAAGGTAATACACTTTGAACTCTCAACTTATTTTCCACTTCCAAAAGCTGAGGTAAAGAAATATTATAATGTCCTCCAGCAAGTTGTCTATATTGACCAAAACGATTTTCTAAAGGATCAGTTTGAAATTTGCCAGTCAATATATAATTTAATTTTAGTTCCTCATTGCAATATCTTGCTATTTCTAAAATTGCATAAGTTGTCTGCCAAAGAGCTACATGAGTTTCGTTGGTTAAATTTCCGTTGTCAAAATTGTAATTTTTCCACTGATCAAGCCAATCAAGAAATGAATATAAAAATTTACATTTGGGATCGGTTTCATCAAACACAAAAGGTGTTTGAAAAACATTTCTTTTGTGTTGGCCTTTAAAAACAGACTTCACATTCATAATTTCCCACCATGTTAAAATTATTTTCAAAAAATCAGCAGTGTCTTCAAAATGGGACAAATTATATTTAGGACCTGCATCAAGTAGTCCTTCTATGACATGCGAATTAAAAATTTGTAGGACTAGCTTAACATTCTGTCTTTCAAAATTGGAGGGAGACAGAGCTTTCTGAGTCAAGGTATGACAGAGCTTAACGATTTCATTGCTTTCTATTTCATATATAGTTTTAAGAGTATTAAATGATGCAGTTTTCACAGAGTTAGATGTATTTTCTCCATCAAAATTAAATTGTGGGTAATACAAACATTTGTCAGCATTCTTCTGATTTAACCAATTATTTCGTACACATTTAAATAAATGAACTACATCCCTTACATAAAAAAGTGGACGGTTAGGATCAGAAGGATGTTGATAAACAAAAGTTTGCTTAGGAGGATTGGCAAAAAAAGACATGGCACGCCTATTTATGGAATTATTGTCACTGGAAATGCATACTACAGTAAAACCTAATTTTTCCAATTCAGTAATTAATTTTAATATTGATGAATACAGAAATTCGGCGTCTATTTTTTGAACTGGTAAAATATTGATAACATCTTTGTATTTTGAAGTTATGCTTTGTATCATGAAAACAAACGCAGTAGTAGCTGCATTTTCTGTATTTACAGCTACACCCAAAATATCTCCCCCTTTAAAATCTAAAAACGGTTTTAAGTAGATTTCATCCAATAATAACACAACTTTTTTGTCACTTTCTTGCAAATATACTGATTTATCTCGGATGTATTTTATATTCAAATCATTTTTAGGATTTACATTTAATTTTGAACACAGTAATTTTAATGTATTTGGATGAGGCAAAATCAGAAAAGCACTACTTCTGAGGAATCTATAACTATGAGGAGAAATTGTGAAAAGTAATGTACATAAAATTAAAAAATCTGATGAATATCTATAAGAATTTCTTTTCATTTTCAATAGATTTAACTGCTCAAGAACACAAGATAAAGTACTTTGTTTGTTTTCTTCAATTGACTCTGTAAGCAAAGATAATACATTATAAACTGTAGATATAGTATCATTTACCGTACTTTCATTTTTAGAAAAATTTTGCAGTAAATTTATAATTTTTGATATGTCATTAATATTTGAAACAAGAAAAGGAAAGGCATAATCTCCTAAAGAAGTTAATTGGAGACCTTTTAAATATACCGAAGCCACACACTTTTTGTCAATCACAATCGACTTTTCAATTTGAGGGCATTGTTCTAGACATAAATTAAAAATTATGACAGAATCATTAATCAGCAAAAAAATCCAATCTTTTGGTAATTCAATACCTTTTATAATACATATCATATCTTCAAAATTTGCAAATAAATGAGCCTCATCATAAGTTTTTGCCGTTAAAATACTGGCCTTAATAGCATCTTGAAGTTGATTCATCTCTAATTTTTTCTTTTTCAAATCCGGACTTTCTCTTTGTGCCACATTTTTGGAAAGGTACTCCGGACAGTTCGGAAATTTACACGGAACAGCTTCCGTTTTTAATCTTTTATTTTGTAGCTTGTAAGTATATGTCTGTCCAGTCTTTTCATCAACTGCTTCTGCGCAATCCGTTATGTCTCTATCATCAAAATGAAGCTGACAAACCTAAAATAAGGAATATTAGGTATAGATCTCAATTTTCGATGAGACTTTATAATATAATACATCTAATATCTACAACAATCAAAATAACAAATTTTTAAGTGAAGTTTTTCTGTCAAACAAATGTATAAATGTTCCTTTTTCACTTTATACCTACACTCAATAAATAAATAAATAAATAAAAAATATTTTTAACATTACTAATAATTACACTTTTTTTTTCTTAATGGAAGAAGCAAGGACTGATTTCACAAGTATTGCATATCACTCCAATAAAAACCGAAAATCTGGGATTTCTCTCTTAGGGCCCAGGAATAAAAACTATATTTTCTTGGAACTGCACCAACCCTAAAATGATTTTGGCTTTTATAATGTTGAAAACTGGAACGGCAATAAAATTCTTAAATTTCAATGTAATAATTAAAATTATAACTTAAAAGTTTAAATTCAAAAAACTTATTTGTTTCAACCGTCATTTTGTAGATCTCAAGATTTTCCTAGCTTAAATTACAAGCATCAACAATGTTGTTTATGTTTACTTTTGATCAATCCTCTATAAACTATTTCTTCAATATAATAATTTTTTAGAACTTTTAACAAATTTATAAACAAAATATTTACCCTTGAATGGTTAGTAGGTTCAAAATTGTCTCTTGGTATGGCTGATAACCATTTTTTCAGCAACTCACTGTCTCTAGGAAATCGATAGACAGGCACTTTTGGGCCATTTTTGTAGTTGCTTCGACAGTTAGGGACACAACACTTGTAGACCATCTTTTAAACCTATATATAAAAAAAATTCAAACCTGTTAAAAAATATATCTTTTCTAATTACACTAATTAAAATATAACAGAAGTCATACATTTAGTTTGTGTGCACATATTGTTTACTATAAACCAGGATTCATGCATCTATGGATTATTCTATAACTTTCTATTTTAATGAAAATTAATTTTTTTAAAAAAAACGTTGCTTCAAAGATTGTTTATAATTTCAAAAGTAATATTAGTGTTACTGATATGAAATTGGTACTGTTTTAATTATATATAAACACTTCTTTAGTTTAATAAATAAAAATATAAAACTCATGAAAAAGAACAAACCATAGAATAATCACCAATAATAACAGATATTAGTCACAGATACTAATTAATCTAATCATTCTTATGCTTCTACTCATTTTTAAAAGTAAGTCAAAAATACATCTCTTTTACTTTTATTAAAACAATAGAATAGTAATTTGGATTTGGAAATGTATATTGAAAACAGTATTAAAAAATAGCTCTTAAGTTAAAATAAATTGATTTTATAGGTTAATAGGGGTAAAATGACTATAAAGTTAGTATTAATGAATATAGAATAAAACATAAAACAGATAAAATTTCTTTAACCTTCATTGAATTTTTCCACATAAGACACATGAAAATGAAGAAAAACATAGCTTTTATAAGGTGCCTTATTATATAAATTGGCTTATTAAACATGTTACGCGAATACGAAGAGTATACGTGTAATGCGAGATATAATACGAGTAAATTTTTCTGCTTGTCTGTATATTCTTTATAACATAATAATGCAGCAAATAGTAAAATATTTAAAAGCATAAGGTTTACAGGAGAGAATTTAAAATTTTCTAATGTAATTTAAAAGCAAAAATACAGTACTTACTTTCAAAATTCTTGATCAATCCTACATTCTAATCAGGAAATCATCCTTCACGTTTAAGATGAACTAATACGGCTGTCTTTCTTGAAATAAAGAATAATAAAAAACACTAAAAATAAAAATGGCACCGTCGAACTTCTATGCAGCACGTTGATCTGAGATCTGACTCGAACAAGAATTCGCACGCCTCGGCCCTCGTCCTAGGTGGTCCTAGGCCTTCGACTTGTGACGTCAATTCTCTTCTCCGAATGAGTTGTTTGGCTTCCTGCTATAGGGGGTGTTGCCCAGACAGACCAAGTCGAATTCACACTATCCGGTCTTGTTCAGAACAGACCCACAGCTCTTTCCGAAAGGGATCCAGAATCGACGTAGACAATCTTGTCATCGAGGATACTGAGCTCTCTCCGCTGTTTCTCGAGCATTGCCTCTCTCGAATTTCCTCAAAATTTTTCACACAGTACAGCAAAATTGACCATGGTCTCAGCCAGTCAACTCACGTTCTCTCAATGGCCTCTCTCCCTGTCCGAAAGATACCACAGAGGCGCACGAAAAAATTCCCCAGCTGACGAAAAACTGTCACTGAACGGACAATCACGCAATAAGTTTTATTGCGGGACACAGATCCCCGCCACAGCCTCATCTTCGGTTATGACGAAGGCAAGGTACTCGGCAAAGCCCCCAGCCACAAGAAACAAAGCCCCGAAACAAAGGATTTAGGATTAAGGCGCGAAAACAACCCCTAAGCCAAAAATTAATATTGGGAGTCGTCTCCTCATCTCCTGCTGACAAAAAATGATTCCAAACACTAGCTATTAACAGTAATTTCTAATACGTAAACCTTAAAACACTCAATTAAAGTAAACAGCAGGAGAGTACAAAAATTTTATCATTACGGTATTTAAATTGATAAAAGCTAAATTTACAAGTAAATAATTAATTAAACTATGAAGAGAGGACTCCGTAAAGCAACACAACACTTGTATAAAATTCTATTTTCTATGTTTCTATGGTTTTATTGTTATCGGACATCAGAACATCGGTCGGTTTTAGTGAACTTCGGATATGGTGAACGAAATTTGCCGGTCCCAAGAGGTTTACTATAACCGGAGTTGACTTATTTTACACTTTATTTAAATAAAAATAAATAAATAAATTCTTCGGGCCTATAATGGCGGCATAAGTGTCACAAGCTTGACACCAACTTTCAACGTCGTGTCGAGACCTAGCCCAGTAGAAGCCCTCACGAATCTTTTACAGGTTCTTCATTATGCCAAAATGGCCCCACGTTGAGCCATGTGTAGCTTTTGTGGAACATTCGAAATCATCAAATCGAGGTGTACTAACTGTCATCTGAGAATCTTGCCTTCGTCCGATTCCCATTTACGGTACAGAACTCTGTCTCTCAGGTGAAGAGAATCCCACAAAGCCCAGTATTGCTTCGTTGCCTGACTGCAACATGATATTTCTAACCAGATGGTCTTGAAGATGGATTTTTCATTAACTCCAGGTTTAATGACGCTATCAGCTAACTCGCCCGCCCGGTCTTTTTCGTCACTCCAGGGATCATGAGATGGTACAAAGAATGTAACTTGGTGGACAACGGGATTTTCAAGATAGTAAATTTTCTCTTCCCTGGAGCAATAGCGACAACTTCCTATGCAGGACTTCTCGATAAAGCATATGCGTTTCCATGAGGTGTTCTTTCTCGATGATGTATTTCTGTATCATATTCTTGCAAGCTCTGTATCCATCTGTCTATCTGGCCCTCCCGATAAAAGCCGTGTTAAAAAGGCATTGTCCGTTCGAAGCAGGAACTTTCGGCCGTGCAGGTAACGATGGAAATAGTCTACGACCTTGACGATAGCAAGTTCCTTTCTTGAAACAGGACAGTTACGTTCTGCCTTTCAAAGGCAGTTACTCCAGTAAGCAATGATGTGTTCCTGGCCAACACTGCTCCGACACTCTCCTTACTTGCATCTGTGTCCGCGATAAATGGCTTGTCAGGGTGAGGATACGAAAGAATCAGCGCATATGTTTGGCTGTCTTAGTTCGTTGAATGCATCCTCACATTCTGCAGTCCATAAGAATTTTTGTCCAGTCTCGGTCAATTGGTTAAATAGTCTTGCAATTCGAGAAGAACCCTTCACGAATTTTCGATAGTAGGTGCATAGTCCAAGAAAATTTTAACTCGTGGACATTTTCAGGACAACTCCAGTTCTTGACCCCGAGGTCCTTTCGTAATCGGTTCGGATTCTGTGTGCTGATATTATGTGCCCAAGATAACGTACTTCCCGACAAAACAGGTTGCACTTAGATGGACTCAGTATCCAGTTTGCCACCTTTAATTTCTGCAGCACATTTCGGATATTCTCTAGATGATCTTCAAAAGTCTTTTCAACGATAATAATATCGTCCAAATTTACGAGACTTGCTTCGTAGGACAGCCCTCTCAACATTGTTTCCATCAGACTCTAGAATGTAGCTGGTTGCAGAGCCGAAAAGACATAACTTTGAACTGCCACAAATCTTGTCCCGTAGGGAATGCATTCTTTGCACAGTCATAGGGATATATTTCTGCTTGCCAGGAGCCACTCTTGAGATACAGAGTGGAAAACCATTCCTCTCCAGATAAAATGTCCAAAGTATTGCCTAGCGTGGGAAGAAGGTAGCTGTCCTTCTTGGTGATGTTATTCAAACATCGGTAGTCGACACAAAGCCGAATGGAAGAATCCTTCTTCCCGACAAAAACAATCGTCGAGCCCCAGGTACTAGCCGATGGCTCCAAGATGTCATCACGCTGCTTATCTTTTAAAAGTCTGCTCACCTCTTCTTACATAGCAAATGGCAGGCGCCTAGGATGTTGCTTGATGGGAGAATGGCTGCTTGTATCTATTATGTGTTGCGCTAATTTCGTCCGACCAAAGTCGCCGGAAGTAAGAGAGAAGAGGTCTTTGAAATCCATAATTATTTTCTTCCCAGCGCTTCTCTGTTCTGCTATTCTGCGCCCTTCGCCAGACACTCGGATGATTTAGCTGTCGTTGGGGTTATTAATGAAGGTAACAAAGGAGTGCACGTTGAAAACACTTCATTTTCCTTTATCACCTTCGACCTGTCCGTCACATTCGCTACTCTAACTGGAATGCTAGTTTTCTTCAAATCCAGAAGTGTTGCGCCCCACAAGTATGAAGTCCTCTGACTGAATCGCTATTATTTGGTTGTTGCAGAAATCGGAACCGCAATCTATTGATTTCTTTTACTTTTCAAGAAATTATAGAATCAGTTCTTTGGGGTATTATTAGTGGAACAGGTAAAACGGCTTCATTTCTGATACAGAAAGCAGCTATCTGATCTCTGAACGAAGCTCATTATTCAAGCTAAATTTATGATTTCAGAAAAAAAGTCCGAGAATGAAAGAGTCGGTAATATCGGCAACATACATCGCTTGATCGTATCGAGCATTCCCAAATGTGATTTCTACTCTTGCTTTTCCGCCCACTTCTATCTTTTCACCTGTCACAGTCTGGAGGGTCAGATGACGAAGTCCAGATAGTCTGTAAATTTAATTTCTTAGCCAGATCTCTTTTTATGATGGTAACATTAGGTCCAGTATCGATGACCATATGGCATGGAGAACCATTAACTTATCCCAGTACAAAAAGTCCATTACTGTCGCCATTCACTGATGAAATCTCTAAAACTTTAAGTTGGGGCTTTTGAATATCTTGCAACTTCCACACCGCGAGGTGGCCACCTCCTAGTTTCCCTCCTTCCTGTTCTGAGAGTTCTGTTGCTGGTCATGAGACTTTCGACCACAGTTTTTTTGCACGTGTTCTGCGACGCCACACTTCCAGCATTTTACTTTCCTTGGCCTTTCTTTCGTTCCACTGGATCTTAGTTTTCACTCCATCAGATCTTCAAGTCTCTTCATTACTCTATTCTCTAAGCTCTCTGGGTCTGTATCAGTTCTCCTCTGGACCGTCACCGCTGTAACAGCATGTCAATCTTTCCTGACGACCGGCTGAGCTGCTTCTAACTCCATGACGAACACAAGAGTTGACCACAAATCTTGATAATCCTCCAACATCAGTGCTATTTGAATTTCTGGATCTCGGACGCCTTCAATAAAATGTCGCAGAACGATTTACTCTCACATTATATCAAGATGGTCCATGTAGGCCAAATACACGGCTTATCTTTGTCTGACGTCAGTTCTTGAAGGGTTTCTCCACATTTCTACGTCCTTGACCTCAGCTGAATCCTTCTGTATTCTTTCTGGGATTTCTCTCCGAATTCAAGCTTCGAGGCATTGGCAAGGGCGTCAAAATACCCCTTTTCCGTGTACCAATGGTTTGTAGTATGTTTATTGCGTCTCCGGTAAGAAAATGGCTAGTTGGTTCGTTTCCTCGGAGTAGTCCCAACCATTAGCTTTGGCGACAATTAAAAATTGGGTCGTGTATGCTTCCCAGGGAGCCTTTCCGTCGTAGATCGTTAGTTCTACAGCTGGGCAGCGTGACGTCACTTGATGTTTTCCGGTAACTTTCCAAAATTCACGAGAGAGTCCAGGTTTTCTTCAATTTTAGCTTCACATAAATTCATATAATTTCACATAATTCACATAAAAACACATCATCACGTAATCCTTTTAGATTTTCCTGAATTTTTGTTCCGATCTTTTGGTCGATTCTTTCATTACATTTCGCTAGACTTTCCTCTAGGGGACCCTCACTCTCCTCTCCATTTTTTCTTGAATTTTCTGTATTTTCTCCAATTTGGTTTTCACTCCTTTTTGTCCATCTTCTATTTTCTTCTCCCGTCCGGCTTTCACCTTGCCGTGGTCGGCTTTTATCTCTTCTTTTCCGGACTTCTCGGGCGGATTTTATTTTCTGTTCCAGTCGGGGTTTAATCTCTTTCATGATATCCATGAGCTGTGTAAGCACTTGATCCATTTTTCCACTCGTCAAAACCATATACTGGAAAATTAAAGACTTTCTTTAGATCCCGAATCTGACAACAATGTTGCAGAAAACTCAGCTTTATAATACTTAGGCTCGTCGTTTTAAAGTCCAGCATATGCAGGAAGTTCTAGTAAAAGTCCACTTGTAAGGATGGAATACAAACTTCATTGCTTTTAGAACTTCATTGAACAATCAGTTGTACAAAATTCACGAGCAGTAACAGCTAGTAACTTTCTTATATCAGTCCACTCAGTACGGAAGCTTTCACAGTTGCTGTATTTCTTCATACCAAATAAAACACCTCTTCAGGAAAAAATTCAGTGGGAACTTACTAAGGAAATCATAAAGTGTCCCTCAGGACTCAGCAATGAAGAATTAACACATAGCACTGAAAAATATGCTTCTAAAAACAAGCAAAATATCGCTTCCAATAGCTCAATTTACAGCATATATCAGCGAGCTGAACGTTCGATGACAACTGAACTGTTCGGTCTATGCTTGCCTCTATTTATAGATGTCGCCGAAGTTACGAGAAACTTCTCGAAGAATCCCCATAAAGCGCGAATTTGATCATGTCATGGAATCGTACCGGGTGTCCAGAAAAGGTCTCCCTAATTTCAAAATTAAATATCTCGAAAAGAAAGATCGATAGAGGAATGCAGTAAACGGTATGTTTATTGTGAAAGCTGAAAGAATTTTATACAGCAGTTTGAAATAATAGTTACAAAAGCTGCTAACAGATGGCGCTGTACGCTGTATAGCTCATTATCAGCATACATAAATGAAATAATCGTATGAAAACATTCTTTGCAAAAAATCACATCACAATGTATTCAAAATGTTCACCATTGGCACTACAGAGGTGGCGCAAACGAAGAATGTAATTTGCCATCACATTTCGTAGTGTCTCAACAGAAATGGATTCACATGCCACACAGATCGCCGATTCAAGCTCGTCCAGCGTGGCGGGATGCTTCGGGTAGACAATGTCTTTCAATGTGCCCCCACAAAAAATAGTCACAGGGAGCCAAATCCGGCGAATATGGAGGCCAATCCATGCCTGCACCAGTAAATTTGGGATATTCTAAAGCAATGACTCGATTCCCGAAGTATTCATCAAGAAAGCGAAACACTTGTTCGGTACGATGTGGTCGGGCTCCATCTTGCATAAACCATTCAGTACGTGGTCGATCCTCTAACACTTGCTGTGTGGTGACAAATTGTTCCAAAATTGCAACGTAACGTTAACTAATGACCGTTTCTCGAATGAAAAAAAGGGCCAATAATGCTTCTGCTGCTTACTGCAGCCCACACAGTAACTTTAGGAGAATACAGGGGTTTCGCTTCACACCAATATGAATTTTCGGAACCCCAAAATCGCCAGTTCCGTTTATTCATGAATCCATTCAGGTGGAAGTGTGCTTCATCTGTAAACCAGATGCAGCCAACATCAAATCCTTCACTATCAATCATTGTGAGCATCTGATTAGCAAAGTCAACCCTTTGTTGCACAGCTAGTACGGGTATAGCCTGGTGAGTTTGAATTTTGAATGGAAACATGTGTAGGCTCTTTCTCAGTACTTTATGCGTGCTGGAATCCTTCAAACCAGTCTCAGATGCAATTCTACGGACGGATGACATTGGATTTTGAGAAACCGTAGCGACATTTGCGTGAGTAACTGCAGTTTGCTTGCGGCCAACATTCCCCACTAGATCATCAGTTACGCTGCCTGTTCGTTGAAATTTGGCGAAGAGCGTACGAATGATTTTCGCATCGGGTCCTTTTGGAACATTAAATCGTGCTTGAAAACTGCGCCTTGTTGCCGTAGGACTCTCTTTTAACCTGTGGTACTCTAGCACCAGAAAAACGCGTTGTTCAATGGAGTACATGGTTTTAATCTCTTCCTTCGGTACGCTAACCTCCTTTCACGCTTCAATACTGGAACTGATCGCTCTGGGCTTCGGATCACTATTTATACTAGGCATTACGTATGGCGATTACAGCGCCATCTGTTAGCAAATTTTGTAACTATTATTTCAAACTGCTGTATAAAATTCTTACAGCTTTCTCAATAAACATACCGTTTACTGCATTCCTCTATCGATCTTTGTTTTCGAGATATTTAATTTTGAAATCAGGGAGTCCTTTTCTGGACACCCGGTAAATGCGTAATACTAGGCTATTGCGCATTTCTAATGCAGGTAAACGAACATTACAGGCCCCATTGGAAAAATCGCGCCAAATGTCCGAAATGTCACTGATCTTTGAGAAAATTTGTCGCCAAAAATAACTTCCAAAAGAGAAGTCAAGTAAGCCCTATCACCAATATTTTTCGAGATTTCTAGAAAACCCGATTTTAACCAATGGGGGACACACAAAACTCTATATCTCCCGTTCTAGTTACCCGATTTTGAGACACAAAATGCAGAATTTTATTACATGACACGCAGAATAAGAATTTTAAACTATTTTTAACCTCTAGAAGCCGAACAAACCAAAAATTCGTAACAATACATATGTACACTCCAAAAAAAGTATTCGACCAAGAAAGAAATTTCTTACGTTTGCTACGTATATTAAAATTATTTATCAAAGAATATGAATTAGGCTATGTATAAATATGACTTTCCATATTTCTATCAAGTTGTGCGTTTTTCAAAAACTCAATTATTATTCGCAAATCTAAAATAGGAAATTTCTCTCTTTCTCGAATACTTTTTTTGGAGGGTGTACGTACAGACATCAATAAAGAACTAGGGAAAATGAACTTGCGGTTGATGAAATTGAATTGCCCATGCACATATATACATACATGGGTATGTTGAGAAGTCACGTAAAATGTCTTCAAAGTTCTCTCTTTAAAGATAGTCAAAATCGGTTTTTTCATCACAATCTGCATGCCGAAAGTTTTCGTGATCACTATATTTCGTGCAAGGAAGTAAAAAGAGGAATTCAAATCTAATTATTCTGTAATAAACGGGTATCCATGTTCATTCAGTGATATTTTCCACTGATTTAGTAAAAAGTTCACCATTACCATTCTTTATAGTCATGGGCTTGGATATAAGGCAATATAACACCAGGGTCTTCGTTAACTTCACTTTTGGAGACTTATTTTCGGCGCTGAATTTGGCGATATTTCGCCAAAAAGTCGCCAAGATGGGCGACATTTCGGACATTTTCGATTTTTCCAATGAGGCCTTTAAAATTTGTTTTACTGCATTGGCATCACATAACAGCCCAATATTACTCTATTTCTGTTTCATTACGTAATCATCGAGCTTAACGGGGATTTTTCGAGAAATGTTTTCTTCCAGAAATTTCCAATAGCTTCTGCAGCACCTATAAATACAGGCATAACAGACCTCCAGTTCAATGGTTTTCGAACTTCCGATGAGTACCTACGCTGCTTTGCTTTGTGAATCGTGCTATAGTGTGCTTGCTTTTTGAAGCCTTGTTTTTAGTGCTGTGTGTAAATTCTTCATTGCTGAGTCTTGGGGGACAAATTACGATTTCCCTAGTAAGTTTCCATTGGGTTCTTGCCTGTGGAAGTGTTTTATTTTGCGTGAGAGTTGCAGCAATTTTGTAAACTTCTGTACTAGTAAGCGGACTGTTATAAGCACGTTACACTGGCTGATTCCTATTTTGGAACGGCACTTCCGTTATCAGTCGAAAACGTTCTTTTTTTCCCCCCTAGCCTTTATTCACGAGTGTATTGAACTTCAAAATATTTTAACGCGACCCAGTAGGATGTTGACTTTTCAATTTTTACACATAATGGTTTTCAAAGAAATCGTCAATTTTTCAAGAAACTGACATCAGAAATTTATCTGTTATTGCTGGCATTAGCGAAAATCGAAGAAAGGAATGGGTTAGAAGCCTGACATGGTTTTGAAAACTAGATGCTGGCCCCACCATACACGAGTTGTGAAGACACTGAACATGTTTTGGGAGGTTTACTCTGGATGTAAACGAATATATTCCAGAATCCCTTAGAAAGACACCCGCCAAAAAAAACACCCCCATAGACAAATACCCCTTGTATTACCATATCACAATGCAATAAAACACTTTTTGAAAAAATACGTTTTTAGTGTACGTTATAGAGATAACTGAAATTAAATTAATAATATTATGTACAAGCCCTTTATTCTTTCGTTATAACTCAAAATAAACCCTAATTATTTTAACTTAAAACTATTGACTCCACTCTGTGTTGCAGGCGATATTTTGGTTAAAAAGGAAGATCCAAGGTGATTAGGTTGAAGAACTCAGATTCAAGAACTCAAATCATTTTATAAGGCCGAAAATCGCCAAGCATAGCAATCATGACGCTCTTTTTCTTTTTCTTTTTTTTAATATCTTCTAACGTAAATGTACGTTAATTTAACGTCAATGTACTCATGATGCATGAATATATTTTGAAAAAAAAAAATTGCTATTTCGCGAAATTATCGATACGTTTTCGAGGTTTGAAATTCATAGCTCTCTTGTGCTTAATTTAAGATTTGTTTTTATTAAAATACTGCTGGAACAAAAGGAATCGAAATTTTTGTAAGTACCTATGTATGATATTTTACGATATAATAAATCAAAATTAATTTGAAAACAATAATAATAAAAATCGAAGCAAAGCATTATCATTTTATTTTGAGCTTTTACGATATATATTTAACACTAGCTGCGTCCCGTTCTTCCCACGGTAGGAAACGAAAAATTTTCTTACATGTAAAATTCGATTTAATTACAGTGATGTGGAATCTAAAAAAAGCAAAATTATTTGACTCTGGACGCACAGTTTGCGTCATTCTTACTAACCTAAGATCATTTAAATATCATGACACAAAAAACTATGTCCTGTCATTCGCGATCGAAAGATGAAAAGCTTGACGGTTTGCAAAGGAAATTCTCCATGTTCAAAATGTCTCATTTCGACATAATACTGTTTATTTAGGTTCAAGCTGTAGCATTAGATATCTCAGACACTATATGATCTGGAGAACCGTTTTATTTCAAAATCGCTGAGTACCCACTGTTCATGCGGGAAGAAGCGAATATTTTACTAAATTATGAGTACATGTGACAAAACAGGAAAAAAAAAGTTTAGACAATCACTTCTTTTGAAACTACTGCAGGATATATTAACTCAAAGAACAATTACTTATCATTTAGTTAGTTGTAAGACAACCGTTGAAAAAGCACAGATAGAACGTTTTTAATTTCGTGAAATATTTATTAAAGTGGTATCTTGTGATTCATTCATATTATCCTTACAAATCTACAAATACTATCTATCACTTATATTAATACTGTGTATCTTCGCTTCTCCCTCTTTAATGTTCAATTTAAAGAAACAACTTGGGTATTTGGTACCAATGGCAATTTCTTATTCTATGGAGATTACTAGCAATTTACGCATTAGCATAAACAATAATCCTTTCACATTATGGTTGACATTAAGGAAGCCTTCCATATATATTTAATTCATGCATAATTTTGTCAGACTGGCGTATTTAGTATCGCAAAACATCTCACCTCACCGTGATGGAAAACATCCCATCTATTTAAATATGCATGTATCCAATATAGAGATACCACATAAATCCTCCCTTCTCATGAAAAACATCAAACTTTGTAATCTCAAGGAGCTATTTAGAATCGCTCTAATTGCAAATAGGACGTTAGTGTTGCAGAGTTTACAAATTTCAAGCATTTTTTTAATTTATGACGTCACGGTTTAACTGCAGTCAAAGAAATCCCGTGTAGTTGAGGCAGTTAGTCTGGTTTTTACGCATAGTAGTTTCCGAACGGTATAATATTGAAACTTACAACGACACTGAAAAAATTTTTAGTTTATATAGGACTGCTTTGGAGGAATGTAATCCAACGTTGAAATAAAACTATACTCGCTACCTGCATATGTCAGGAAAGATATATGGCTGCGGCATAATTAAATGCCAATAATAAAAAAGGAAATAGAAAAATTTTAGTATACAGGGTTTTACCGTATTTTGTAACTTTTAAAATGAAGAACATTTTCAGCTGCATTAAAACATTTCAATTTTTAAACCTAAGCTACGGATTAAAATATCAGTTGTGTTAATAATCGTGAATGTCTTCCTTTAGTTCAGCTCTATCGTAAGTTTAAATCAAAGTGTCGTCTCCTTGTGTTGAAAAAAAAGAGCAGGAATAAAATGCTTAAAAAATCGTCTTGTAATTTTTACGTATTTACAGAACGGGAAATTTTTCTAACCATTATTTCAATCTAATGTATCTTAAAACAATTGACATCACAGAAGTAGATTTCACTTGAGATTTGAAAATAAGGGGTGCCCCGTTCAAAAACTATCGATAGGTTGAAAAAAAGCAGTTTCCATAATTCTTAATGTGGCAACCTTACTTAAAAACAATTTCTAGGCTAAATTGTGAAAAAAACATCGCTTCGAGGTGTAAAACTTCATGTTTAGAACTTCCAGTGTACCAGATTTGGTGCTTCTACGCGTTCCAGTATTCCTAATTTGGTGGGCAGCCGCTTGTCCGTAACGCCACCGACAAACAGACATCTCCTTTTAAATAAGTAGAGAAAACGTAGTGAAATACATCAACTATCTTACCATTTTTCAGCGCTTTGTATCTTACTCACAATTTTTCTTTATTTGATAAAAATTCGCATTTTGATTTTACTGAATCGAAATAAATATAAAGGGAAAATCTTTCGAAATATCCTTTTTGTTTTAATATGTAGACGACCCTTTAAGCACGTTGAATTTACGTTAAGAGAAAAGAAATGGGAAAATAACTCAAAAGGCGTAAAAGAATAAGGATTTGTCAGAATTATTGATAGATGTTCAAATGTAATTTATAATCCTTTCGAATAAAAATATGTTCCTTCTACTTAGCATTAAAAAGCAATGCATATTGCATCGGAATAATATTCAGTTGCATGTATGTGTGCTTATTTATTTACTAGCACTACAGTGTGTTAAAATCAAGCAGGATTTTTTTTTTTTTTTTTTTTTTTTGCACAAGGTGCTATTTTGCCCAATCCCAGAATTTTTTCTACGCATTTTTGTCTATGCGATCTTGTAGACAGGTTTTGTAGGTATGAACTATGAACGGTGAAAATCTTTTCAAACATGTTTCCCAGTTAACGTGGAGTTGGGGAGGGCGTTAATAAAATACTGAAAGCGCACAATGTCTGCAATTCTTGATAACGGATCGTTAAATTGGGTGCCAAAACATAACAATTTATTACGAGTATAGATATTACGAGTACAGATAGAAAATTCCTGGCGAATATTCTAAAAGCGAATCTAATATAGATTTCAATACCACAGAACTATTTTATGAAACAGAGAAGACAAATACGGTACACTCATAGATTATGATACACTTTTCAAATGGTACTTATAAAGTTGAAGGTACTTTGACTTTGCCTGGCGAAAATTGTTAAACAGTTTTGGGAGGCGATTTTAATGTAGATTTCTATTCCGAAGAAGGGTTTTATGAAACAAGGAATGAAAACACGGAGCACTCGTGGATTAGGATGCCCATTCCAAACAGTATTTAAAATGGTAGAGGATAGTTGGAATATGCTTGGCGATGGTTGTAAAACAGTTTCAGTAGGCGATTTTAAGATGAATTTCGATTCCGAAAATGTGTTTTATGGTACAAGAAAGAGTGGATTCCTATTTTAACGTCCCCACTCTCGCCAACCTAAAAAATCGCCGCACTTTGGCCAGCTTTGAAATCATGGGTCTCTAAGAGTTAGTTATGACTTGAACGCTCCCATAAGAACTAGATGCAAACTAAAGTCAACAAATGAGCCATAAACGTACCCGTTAAGGAATTTGAAGGCACTTAATTATTAAAACTACATTAAATGGCAACCCAAAATAAATAAACAAGAACGAAATGCTGTGCTTACAGGTTGTTCTAAATGGCCATTTTAATTCTGAATTACGATTCCAACATAAATACAAAAAATCGTCATGGTTACTCTATATGTTTGATAATCGCCACCTTGGCGAGAATCGGGGCGTTAAAGTAGGAATCAACCCAAGAAAGACAAACACGGCAAACTCATGGATTAGGACGAACATTCGAAATAATATTTAAAACGGTGAAGTATAGTTGTAATATACTTGGCAACGATTGTAAAATAGATTTAGTAGGCAATTTTAAGATAGATTTCGATTCCAAAGATGTGTTTTATGGAATAATGAAGAAAAGTACGGCCCACTCATGAATGATGATACACTTTCAAACATAGGTGAATGAGGAAGAAAAATATTGACGACGCATGGTTTATGATACGTTTTTCATATTGAACACTTTAGTGCGTAGTTAAAATATGAAAAGGTGTCAGATTTTATTAGCAAATTTTGTTGGAATACCACAAACCTAGTACTTTTGTAACCTAATGTTTAATTTTTTTTTAATTTATTTATGTTGTATAAGTACACCTCTAATCCAAATGAGTTGCGTACGAAATTTCATTCTTATGAGACTATGGCATGTCTCCAAAGTTGAGTACGTAAAGTGATACTTGGTGGTGGTGGTGGTGGGGGTTTGTTACACCAAAGAAAGAAGCTCAAAGTCATTAAACAATCTTATCATATGGCTGTTACATTAACTGTGCAAAGCAGCACTTTTTACAATGACAACACAGTTAAAATAAATCAAATAAGTTCGGATTGCATTAATAGAGATAGGACAGACGAATAAAACTAGATTTTTGCGATATGATTAATATTACAATCGCAATATTCACTTCAAAAATGAACTCAAAATTTTCGAATAATTGAATTTCGCGAATGCTGTTTAAAAGGAGTAATTAAAAATTTGATTTTTGACTGACTACTTACACACGAAAAACTTACAATTATTTCTTCCTAAGGGTACGCGAGCAAACACGTTTGTAAATCACTGCATTATATCATGCAATAAAGTCTCTTTACTATCATCAATTTAACTAGCGTACTATCACGTTTCATAATTTCTTAAGTATATTTAAACGTTCTATTTAAGTATATTAAACGTTTAAATAAGTATATTTAAACGTTCATTATTGTTTATTAATGGACTAGACACTTTTACAGCCATTAAGATTATTTTTTATTATCATTACTAAAAGTTCCTTCGTAGGCTGATATTTATATGAATGTCCTTTTTTTTCAAGTCTGATATTTCCCCCCCCTCAGTATGAAGATATAGGAATTTTACTACGATAGACGTGTGAATGAAGTTTTCAAAAAACTTGAATGGTTTTTAATTTAAACATTGTTATCTTTAAGATCACACCACAAGATTCCCCCGATGGAGAAAGAAGTTTTTTAAGGAACTGCCGTACATGGTAAGTATTTAAGTTTGTATTATTATTATTTTTTTTAATAACTAGTACAGGATGGTTTTTCTTTTTCTCATGAAGGTAATTTTTTACAGTTGTCTTTGACACAGTTGTCTTTGACATTTTTTCACAGTTTGTTTTGAAAAAAAAAGTCCCACTTGCTCTTTATTTCGCTGTCGTTCGTCGTACAGCAAAATTATATGTACCATTCATTTTTAAATAACGCATACTTTAATTTACTATTAATTTAATTCGCATAAGGGGCCGTCTTCCTATTTAATTCTGCATCAACTTCGTTTTTTCACAATGGCAACTCTGTATTTTGACTTTATTAAAGAAAGAAAACCTTCAAATGACCCTAAATATTAATTTTCACTAATGTTCTACGATAACTTCCGGAGATATTGCGATATTTTTTTTTTGCGCATTTTTAAGGGACTTTCTACAAATTGAAAAGCGCTATTTCTAGGTTCCAAACTTTTCGCCTTTCATTCATTTCGCTCGAGAGAGTTAAAATAATTAAATATCATTTTCAAGGAAAATATTCTTACCATCTCTCTTAAAGTTTTTTGTACTGAGAATGTCAAGTGTAGAAAGAAGAATGTTTAGTCAGAGGTCAAAATGACCCGTGAATTCATGACTTCCTTGGCTCGTTCTCATGACTTAAAGGAAAAATGCAAAACGACTGCTCACGATTTTGAAAATCTTTCTAATTTTGAAATTGTTATTGAGTATTTCCCTTGATTGTTCTCTTAGACAGGTGAAATGTTGGCAGGAGTGAGAGGCTGTTCTCTGCTCTCCTGACTGCAAGCATGAATGTTACCCAGCTACGGTCGAACTAGAAGAATGGTTTCATAATTGAAAATTTATTTGTTTGAATTTCATGTAAAAAACGCAATTACTTTTTTGCTGAGCCAATAATATCTCTGTGTTTGTTATTTCACTTTCTTCATTTAATATTATCGTCTACAATGTGTAATACTCTTATAAGACTTTTGGTGGTATTTTAATTTATTGTCAGATGAAAATTTAGACAGAAAAGTGGGATTTTGAATGATTTTTAGATGTTTGATAAAATATGAGCAAGTCCAAAGACCTAATGTTTCCAATAATAAAAAAGGGCAAATTCATATCTGGAATGTTGAGGATGCTAGTTTTCCAGATATAGGATGTTGTATTAGAAGACATCTACATCTACAGCATCTAATTCTATACCTGGAAAATATTTTATTTGGCGAGATATGATAGCGGATGCAATAATAGACGCTTTATAGAATCACCATAAAACTGTAAAAACCTCTAATTTATTTGCTTCAAAATTTGATTTTTTTAAATACCACTATCTTTTACTGTGTTTTTGTTCAAAAGAAATCTAATTTACGCTTATTTTAAGCAGTTTTCAAAAAATTGTCCCTCAATAAATTTATATATGGTTCCTTAACTCACGAAAATAACACATTTTATTTAATATAAATAAAACTACTGAACTAAGAAATTTCGAATTTTGCACAGCCATGTAATATTACTTTCTGCATCTATTTTCATCAAAATTTGGCTAGATTGCTATTCATAATTTTTTGAATATTAATTTAATAAGTCATAATTCATATTAATATTTTATTAAAAAATCATAATAATAGTGAATTATGTCTGGGCCTTTTAGTTCTAATAGTAGGAATAAAAATCAGCTTCTTATTATGAATATTATATGAGATATAGATGAATTAAAGTATGATAAAATATTTTTACATATGGGGAGGGGGATTTTGGAAGCTCATAACTCATGTATTTTCAGTTTAAATTTATTGAAAATGGGTATTCGGGGTTAAAATGAGCTAAATTTTCGAAATATAAAATGAAATCTAGGGGTTTGCTATTGAGAAAAAAAAGTTGGTGCGAATTTTAATATGTAGATGACCCCTAATGCAATTTTTATGAATATCAAATTAAAGTGTACTTCAATTGCAAACGATTGGTATCTGTAACTTGGCTGTACGATGAACGACGGCCGAAAAAAGTACAAGTTTTTTTTTCCGCAGCTGTACATAGTACCCCGAAAATTCTTGAAGTCATCTATAAATTGAAACAGGAACAAGTTTTCGAACTTCAATCACTTTTGAAAGTTCACTGAGTTAAGTGAAATCCTTAGGAATACTCTCTAATACTATGCACATCACTCTTAATCAGGGTTTTAAAAAACCCGGGCATTAAAAAAAACAACCCAGGTGAGTTTTATTAACTATTTGAGGGTTTTATTGGGTTTGTTTGGGGTTTCAGTAAGATTTTTTTTTATAGTATAACACTTTTTTGGATTCAAATTTTACAGTTTTATTACTTTTGAAGATCAAAATCAGCCCTTACTTGATATTTGAAGTACAAAATAGAAATTTTAATACATATCAAATAAATAGATGAATATGCCAGTAAAAAAGCGCTGAAAAATGTGTACCATCTCATTAATTAAGAAACATTTTTAAATTTATAAGCCATTATTTCTCTCGAATTATTCGATGTTTCTTAGAAGGTTTTTATTTGATATTTTTGGAAAGTTTTACTACATAGCAAAAAATGAAAATAGCAAATTAGGAAATGTCATAAACGTCACTGAGTTAAGCCCATTAAGTGAAATCTTAATGAATACTTTCAAATGCTGTACACATCACTGTTAATCAGGGCCGGAGTGGGCCATCGGATGGTCGAGCGATCGCTCGGAAGGCCGGTGGTAGTATGGTCCGGTGCTCTAGACTCAGAGGGCCTAGACTAGTGATAGGCATGGATGAATGAAATCAATAGATTAATTGATTATTAAATCCATTCGAATCAATCGATTTCGAAAAATTTATTCGAACGCCCAGCAAATAGCATTCGAATCGCATCGGTGAAACGAGTACTCGCGATTAATAGCGAGTTACTCGTTTACTCGATATACTCGTTTCACTATACACGTAGTACTCAGGATTAATCGCGAGTACGCGTTTAACTATTCGAGTAGTATTTACAACTCGTTTCATTATTCGAGTAGTACTTCACGATTAATTGCGAGTACTCGTTTCACTATTCGATTTGTATTCACGATTAATCACGAGTACTCGTTTCACTATTCGAGTAGTATTCGCGATTACTCGTTTCACTATGCGAGTAGTATTCGCGATTACTCGTTTCACTATTCGAGTAGTATTCACGATTACTCGTTTCACCGATACAATTCGAATGCTATGTGCTGAGCGATGGGTTAATAGAATTAGATTAGCTCCAATGAATTGATGATTGAACTTTTTTTAATTTAATGGGTTTAAATGATCATGAGAGAGAGATCGGTTGTTCGGTTAACAGAAGGAGCTCTCATTAAAAAACCGGGACTCATGCAGTAGCAGATGCAGCGGGGGGGCGTGGCTGTGTATCAAATTATTAACTAAGTTTCAATTGCAAGCTAAATATTAAATTAGGGGGTGCAGCCCTCTCAGCCTCCTCACGATTAATCGATTTTTGCGATCACGATTAATCGATTTTTAATCACGATTAATGCGCTTATTTTCGCATTTTGCGTTATTGCGAGCTAAATTTTCGACCGAGCACTATACTTTTTATATCATCGGAAACTACAGAGTTTTCTTTTTCAAATAAACTAGGTTACAAAATCATACTTCAATTTGCAGATTTTGGGGAATTTTTAAAAGTAATCCCTGTTTCAAACAAAATATACTGTTTTTCCTTTTTTTAAATCTCACATCGAAAAATCTAACTGGCAAAAATTTTCCATCTTTTTACCGTTGATAAAACAATGATTTCGCCTTCTTTTAAATTTCGAACAGTGCGAAAATGTTGATTAGATTATTACTTCCTCGTACGGAGTATAAGGAAGTAATGTGATCCCGAAAAATTTCGGAGGCAAAATTTCGCCGAAAAAAAAAAACAATTTTGTACCTCTAAATTTAATTTTAAGAATTTTTTCAATGCATATCGTACGCTAGCATGCACATTCATATAAATGCGTCTGCAGTGCATTTTGACCAACAACGAGTCTATTTTGACCAGTTTTTCCATGCCATCTGTATGTACTCTACGTGTGTATGTAACTCGCATATCTCAAAAATTATGGGCCGTAGAATGTTGAAACTTTATATTTAGGACTACCTGAAGTACCCATTCTTCGCACGGGAATGAATGGACTTTTTGATATTACGATTTGTGGTGATGACTATTCGTTGTAATAAAGAGATATAGCAAAATGGATATCGCATTATATTGTGTTCAATAACCATGCATACCGAATTTCAAGGCAATCGTTTGTACGGCGCAGAAGGCCATGCGGCGATGAATACGAAATTTCAGGACGATCGGCTGGACATCCCTGAAGTTCATGTGTTGACGTTCATGTGTTGACTCTAATGCGAAACTCTTCCCCGTGTTCAAATATCTATGTATACCTATTTTCATAGCGATTAGTTGCACAGTCAAGAAGTGATACACTGCAGCGCCATCTAGTGGTTAATTAAAGTAATGATTTGCTACAGTGACGTCAAGTGGCGAGTTATAGCAAAATGGATAACGCCAAAATATTCTCATTGTTCAAATAGCTATGTATACTGATTTTCATACGACCGTTTGAATGGTCAAGAATTTGGCCTGCTGCAGCGTCATCTAGTGGCGAGTTAAAATAATAATGCATTGCAGTGCCATCTAGTGGTGAGTAACATCAAAAAGAACACAGTTAGAATATATTCTTCGTGCTGAAATGTGTAAGTATAAGAAATTTTATGCCGATCGGTCGAACGGTATAGAAGTTGATGCATTGCAGCGCCATTTAGCGGCAAGTTACAGCAAAATGGATACTGAAAAATATTCTCCGTGTTCTAATATCCGCGTGTACCAAATTTCATCGAAATCAGTTGCACGATATTCGCATAGTAAACGGCTAAACGGAATAGAATTTGACGTTCTGCTGCGCCACCTGGTGGCAAGTTAGAGGAAAACGGATAGCATAAAAAGCTTCTACATGATAAAAGACTTAGGTGAACCAAATTTCATGGTGCAACGGTGCTCAACGGTGCTGGAGTTTTTCAACCTCATACACACATACCAACATTCATTTTTGTCTATAACCAGTGTCATTATATATTCCAGTCTCAAATAAAATCCAGTTTCAAATCTAAGCCTCGCCAAAGTGCCAACATACGCCATTTTGCAAGCGTTTTTTCAGGAAATCATTCGAAGCATTGACTTAGCAGCAATCAATATGGGAAATGGTTCGACCGCGAAAAAGTAAAGCAAGCTTTTATTTGAAAAGTGGATTCCCTTAATACAGCCGAATTTTTTAAAATTATCAACTATAACGTGTTTTATTCATCGTTACTCCGATGTACTAAATGAGAAGATTTCAATTTTCTGAAATTTGGCGGAATTCCCCCAACTTAAATCAATGTACTCATTTCGCGAGAATTCTGGAGATAGATCGCTTGAAATCCCTTAACAACTGCATTATTTCTTCACGGATCATTAAAATTTAACGCTGTATTCTAATAAAACCTTTGCACTTGTTTTCAAAAATCTATTTCCTTAAGCTCTCAATAAATTGTGCCAAGCCGAAATCTGTGCAAACCGCTAGAACTCACTTTCTCAAAATCGGCATTTGAGTGATATTTTTTTTTTTCGCCAAACTAAAAAAAAAATTACCTATTAGCCTCGGAAATCTTCAATTCTTATTGTTTTGCGTATAAAACATTTCATTCCTGCTCCGATTTCCCGTGCACACGATATTATAATTTAAAAAAAAAATAACCTTACGAATATAAACTAACAACAAAAAAAAAAATCATTATTCTTTTATTTTTACTTTGAGAATTTAAAACATTTTATTCGGCAAAATCGCCACACATGGCAACCACGATCCTTATTTCACGCTTTTTTCACTACAGGGGTTACAATTACGGAAAGCTTTTTGCGTGAAGAACATAAAAAATCTCTTAAATTCCGGGAACGGGTGGACTTTCAAAGTTTTAAAGTGGACTACGATTTATTCTATATTATTTTACATATCTGTGCTAAATTTCAGGCCGATAGGTCCATTTTTGTGAATTTTTGTACGAATCAAATCCACAAACGAACAAACAAACAAACAAACAAACAAACAGAATTTCATTTTTATTTATAAGATTGTTGTAGCACGCAGTTGTGCACCTCCCCTTTCGGTCGAACTCGACTCAGTTGTTTACCCACTGGACCGCTCAAAAGATTCGAAATACATTAAGTGCTATGGGCCGAAATTCATTAAACTCGCATACATCAAAAACTATTGGTCGTAGAATTTTGAAACTTTATTGTTAAGATTACTCTAGCATCTAGTTGTGCACCTCTCCTTTCGGTCCCATTCGACTGGATAGTTTATCTACAGGGCCGCCCAAATTATTTTAAATACATTACTCTCTATGGGCCGTAATTCATTAAAGCGTATGAAGTGATATATGCTGTTCAAGATTACAAAATGAACTTCTCCATAAAAAAAGGTGTCTTTTTCATTTGTAGTTCTGCTACAGGAACACTCAAAAGATTTCCAACACATTACGGTCAACGGCAGTTTTAGAGAAATTCATACATTTCTCGCACAATACCGTCCTACCCTACCTATAGGTAGGTATCGGTCCTACCACGATCATGTGCCTCCCTCACGAATTACGCCAAAAGTTGCCAAGCTTGTCGACGTTTGGTGTACGTGTGTTTGTATTAAAATCTCAAATCTCCAAAACTATTAGTCGTAGAAGGTTGAAATTTCATATCTAAGATTGTTGTAACATGTAGTTGTGCATCTCGATTTTTGGTTCCAATCTACTGGAGAATTTATTGACAGGACCACCG
>JAWZYV010013905.1:0-92970 GCA_038373885.1 Cheiracanthium punctorium
TCCAATTTAATGAGCCCCAGTGGGTGGAAGACGGATTTAGCTCGGGGTCTCCAATCTACAGTCTCGAGGGCCGATTTAGGTCCAGTTGAACAAAAACTAGATAAGAGACCCAGCACCTGGATCGGCTCCGAGGTATTGTTTGAACGCAGAGGACGTTGGAGTCACGAACAGATTTTACGTGCTCGACCTCCCATTTGGGTACACAATATCACAGCAGTCCAAAAGGTTGTCAACCTCTATCCCAAGCCGGTGCTGCTTCACATTCCGTTTTCTTATGGGAAAGGACTTTATAAACTAGGACGAATTTTGTCGGGAGGACAAAAGCAGTTCTGCCAATTTTTCTTTTATTGGCCATCCAAATTTTCACAACGAATTTACATCCCCACCACGAAATCTATATATCCCAATTATTTTGCTTTAGATCGATTTTATCACTTCTTTCCCCTTCCCCCGCCCAGTGACTGCTAGTATTTCCACGTTTTGACCCACCCTGGAAATTTTCCTGGCGACGCCCATGTTGGTTACTGATCATCCTTAAAAGAAACCGAAATGTTTCAAGGGGGAGACGAAATTTCGGGCGATTCCTTTGGACTCAGGTTTTGGAAATACCTGTAGCCTGGAAACGAAAAGGTTAAAAACCATTGATTGATGTCAAGCCTAAAAATCAAAGTAGTAAATCAAAAAAGCAAATTCAAATTTCAAAATAACCGATTTTAGACACGCAGTTTTTAACTAAGCATCTAAACTCTATTCTATCTAGTGTAAATTCAGTTTCAATGGGGGGGGGGGGGTGGCTATAGCCCCTATAGCCACCCCCCCCCCCGTAGATCCGCCTCTGTCACTGTCTTAGGGTCACGTGACTTCAAAAGTAGGCGTGAGCACCGGAGTCTGTCTATTTCGCTAGCCACGGGTGCAGCTCATAAATTACAACAAGAGAGGGGGGAAATTGGAAATTTTATGATTTTCATTTTGCACATGCTATCTGAGCAATCCGTTGTGTTACGATTAATCAGAATACAAAATGCAATTTTTGTATTTTGAAAATACAAAATACATTTCAAATGTATTTTAAAATATATTTTCAAAATGCTTTGTTTGTTTTTTTACGAGTGAAAATACAAAAATACAAGATACAAATGTATTTTGAAAATACATGTATTAACGATACTGCCCAACTCTGATTTCTAACATAGGCAAATAATACAGTGCTGCCATCTTCTGAGAAAGATTAAATCTTTTAGCAATTCTCTGATAAATAACTATTAGGAAAGCAATCTGTAAATTAATGCAAATTGAAAAATAGATAGTATTCAGGCCCGGATACGCCCACCGGGAAGCCGGGAAATTTCCCGATGGGCTGGTCACTTTCACATATATGTCGTATGTATAATGTGCATGTTTGCTCCGAAAAGAATGTAAATGGTTCGCCGATTATCTATATTTCCCGGGCCTGTATGATCAGTTGTGTCCGGCCCTAATAGTATTTGATGAAAAAAAGTGTGTATGTCTTATATGTATACAGGGTGTGTCACAATTCTCTCCTGGGTTGGAAGGCTTTTAAAAAATATATACAGGGTGTCCCAAAAAGGCAATTACGGGCTGTAATTATTTATCCATTAGAAAAAAGTGGGTAGTGTAAATTGAAAAAATGTTCAAAATGATGTCGGAAATAAGAATTCGTTAAGAAAAATTTCCTCTTGCTAATTCTCAAAAAGTTACACTTTTTAAATTGTTATACGACCCCCGTACAAAAAAAAATCTTCAATTGGAAAGTTTTTATTTTCTATCCAACAAGAGCAATAGAAAACACTGCATAACCGTATCTCTAAATTTAATTGAATTATGATGCAGAAAAAAATTGGACTTATATCATTTTTCCGGACATTTTTTATCACATAAAAGGCTTTTTTTCTGTGAAACTAGGGTCTTATACAAATTGATAACGGGAATTTTTAGATCAAAAGTGTGAAATTGCAACTTGGAATGTGTTTTGAATTAAGCAGAGTAAGAAATATTTAAAAAATTTTTGAT
Source organism: Cheiracanthium punctorium (assembly GCA_038373885.1). NCBI lineage: Eukaryota > Metazoa > Arthropoda > Arachnida > Araneae > Cheiracanthiidae > Cheiracanthium > Cheiracanthium punctorium. Next base: position 2,032 of record JAWZYV010013905.1, read on the forward strand.
AACAACTAAATCTGAAGTCAATTTAAAACCTTATAAATTAAATACAGATTTTCATAAGATAAACGGAAAGCTAAAGAATATGCAAATTTTGTGAGCCTTGTTACGTATACATTATTTTTCTTATTTATGCTTTATGAAATGTTTCACTGCAAATAAATACATTAAATTTACAATCAATAACATTTATGTAAATGCATGTAATTTTAAAATTAAAACATTTTTCGAAAATGAATAAGTACCTATTACGATTGCTGAATGTTCAATTTTATAAAACTTTTAGAGGGTATCACTCATATAAAAAAGCAAATTTCATAAAAAATTCTAAAAAAGCAAATAAAGAAAATGCAATTTACAAAGCATTCTCGAAATGTTTTCCATCAACTCAAGTACATAACTGAGCTCTTCTAATAATGCTTCTGTAAATATTTTGGAGTTCTTCTCCAGTATTATTGTTGCATGCATCGATTATCTTTTGTTTTAGATCAGTTGCATTTAGGGGACGAGTATTATAAATTAGTGTTCGAAAGCGAACCCAAAAATAAAAATCGGGCGGGGTCAGATCAGGGGATCTGGGGGAGGGGGGCATTCTGTGACTCCTTTCAAACCAACCCACTGTTTATCAAAATTGACTTTGAGCCAGTTTGTTACACGTATAGCCTAGTGTGCAGCTGCTGCATCTTGTTGAAAATACATGGATTTTACATAGATAATGGTGTAGTCTCTAAAATATCTATTACTATGGCATCTAAAATAAGCTGCAGGTATTTTGAGGCTGTAAGTATTAGGGTGTATCACGAATTTTTTTTTTTTTTTTTTTTTTTTTTTTTTGGAAAATCAAACTTTCAAGTTGATAAAAAGTTGTCACTGTCATCACATATCAACCAAAAAAAAATTTTTTGAAATCGAAAAATATTTAGGTCTCCCGGAATTAACTTGAAATTCAACTTTTTTGACCTAAAATGAGTATTTTAAAAGATATATATATATATATATATGAATATAAAGTATATTTATATTTTTTAAGTACAAAATCTTGAAGTTTAGATAGACAACAGACTTTTAAAAAATTCATTTGTACCATTAACTATATTAGTCTGCCAGAATTTAATTTTAAAAACCTTGCTATTTTATCAAATATTCAAAAATTTACAGACGATATTTTACATTGGTAAACTTCTAGCAACAGTGCAAATAAAATGTATATTAATTTTTCATTACTTTATAAGTTTCCCAGTTTCTTTTTTATTCTGGGGTGCGGGGGTGGGGGTGAGGGAGGGGTGGCATCAGAAATAATTACACATTAGAAAACAATTTTGGAGGAACAAAAATATATTAAAATTAAAAATCAGAAAGTGTGATCTTTAGATGAAAAAGGTTACAAAAGATATAAACAAACACATAAAGGTTACAAATAAAGAACATTGAATATGTAAAGGTTATCTTATCTCATAAATAAAAATGAAATTCTGTTTGTTTGTTTGTTTGTTTGTTTGTTTGTTTGTTGATTTGATTCGTATACAAATCCACAAAAATGGACCTATCGGCCTGAAATTTAGCACAGATATGTAAAATAATATAGAATAAATCACAGTCCACTTTAAAACTTTGAAAGTCCACCCGTTCCCGGAATTTAGGAGATTTTTTATGCTCTTCACGCAAAAAGCTTTCCGTAATTGTAACCCCTGTAGTGAAAAAAGTGTGAAATAACGATCGTGGTTGCCATGTGTGGCGATTTTGCCGAATAAAATGTTTTAAATTCTCAAAGTAAAAATAAAAGAAGAATAATGATTCTTTTTTGTTAGTTTATATTCGTAAGGTTATTTTTTTTTTTTTTAAATTATAATATCGTGTGCATGGGAAATCAGAGCAGGAATGTAATGCTTTACACGCAAAACAATAAGAATTGAAGATTTCCGAGGCTAATGTGTAATTTTTTTTAGTTTGGCCAAAAAATAAAATGGCTGAAATATGGGTTTTGAGTAAGTGAGTTCTAGCGGTTTGCACAGTTTTCGGCTTGGCGCAATTTATTGAGAGCTTAAGGAAATAGATTTTTGAAAACAAGTGCAAAGGTTTTATTAGAATACAGCGTTAAATTTTAATGATCCGTGAAGAAATAATGCAGTTATTAAGGGATTTCAAGCGATCTAACTTCAGAATTCTCGCCAATTGAGTACATTGATTTAAGTTGGGGGAATTCCGCCAAATTTCAGAAAATTGAAATCTTCTCATTTAGTACATCGGAGTAACGATGAATAAAACACATTATAGTTGATAATTTTTAAAAAAATCGGCTGTATTAAGGGATTCCAATTTTCAAATAAATGCGTGCTACTCTTTGGCGGTCGAACCATTTCCCATATTGATTGCTGCTAAGTCAATGTTTCGAATGATTCCCTGAAAAAACTCTTGCAAAATGGCGTATGTTGGCACTTTGGCGAGTCTTAGATTTGAAACTGGATTTTATTTGAGACTGGTATATATAATAACACTGGTTATAGATAAAAATGAATGTTGGTATGTGTATATGAGGTTTAAAAACTCCAGCACCGTTGAGCACCGTTGCACGATGAAATTTGGTTCACCTAAGTCTTTTATCATGGAGAAGGTTTTTATGCTATCCGTTTTCCTTAACTTGCCACTTGGTGCCGCAGCACAACGTTGAATTCTATTCCGTTTAGCCGTTTGCTATGCGAATATCGTCCAACCGATTTCGATGAAATTTCGTTCACGCGAATATTAGAACACGGAGAATATTTTTCACTATCCATTTTGCTCTAACTTGCCGCTAAATGGCGCTGCAAAGCATCAACTTCTATACCGTTCGACCGATCGGCATAAAATTTTTTATACTTACACATTTGAGCACAAAGAATATATTCTAACTGCGTTCCTTTTGATGTTACTCATCACTAGATGACACTGCAATGCATTATTATTTTAACTCGCCACTAGATGACGCTGCAGCAGGCCAAATTCTTGAACATTCAAACGGTCGCTATGAAAATCAGTATACATAGCTATTTGAACAATGAGAATATTTTGGCGTTATCCATTTTGCTATAACTCGCCACTTGACGGCGCTGTAGCAAATCATTACTTTAATTAACTACTAGATGGCCCTGCAATGTATCACTTCTTGACTGTGCAAATGATCGTTATGAAAATTGGTATACATAGATAGTTGAACACGGTCGCTATGAAAATCAGTATACATAGCTATTTGAACAATGAGAATATTTTGGCGATATCCATTTTGCTATAACTCGCCACTTGACGGCGCTGTAGCAAATCATTACTTTATTGAACCACTAGATGGCCCTGCAGTGTATCACTTCTTGACTGTGCAAATGTTCGCTATGAAAATAGGTATACATAGATATTTGAACACGGGGAAGAGTTTTGCGCTATTCATTTTCCTATAACTGGCCACTAAATGTCGCGTCAACACATGAACTTCAGGACTGTCCAGCCGATAGTCATGAAAATTCGTATACATCGATATCTGAATGCGAAAAATATTTTCGCCGTATCCGTTTTGCTAAAACTCGCCACTAAATTGCGCTACGCCGCATGGCCTTCTGCACCGTACAAACGATTGCCTTGCAATTCGGTATGCATGATTATTGGACACAATATAACGCGATATCCACTTTGCTATATCTGTTTATTACAATGAATAGTAATCACCACAAATCGTTATATCAAAAAGTCCATTCATTCCCGTGCGAAGAACGGGTACTTCAGCCAGTTCAAAATAAATCTTGATTTCACTATCTATTTATTTTGATAATTGTAGGCAGCGCATCACAAACGCAAGCAGCTTTTCCAACCTGCAACCTGATCCATTAGAAACTCCAGTGTTTGTGGGCGTACCATCACATCCAAGAGCATGGTCACATCAATGCAGTTACATTCCATGTGTTTCATTATTGATGATACAATGTCTTTCCCAGAACCACTGTCTGCAGTTACATGACCAAGATATATTGAGCCTGGTCAGGGGCGTAGCCAGAAATTCTTCATGGGGGGGGGGGGGGTTACGACTAGTACAACTCATATATATGTATACGTGTGTGTGATAATAGAGTGAAGAATATACATTTTGTATGGCAAAAAATTTCTCATGGGGGGTTATGACCCCCCTAACCCCCCCTTGGCTACGCCCCTGAGCCTGGTTCTTCAACTAAAGATATGTATTCTTCTTGTATAGTTTTCCGGACAGATTTACCACGTACATTTTCTTTGACTATAGTTTCATCTTTCCGACCATCAAAATAGAGAGAAATTATTTCTGAGGTGCGAGTTGCAATACTTTCACAGTTTCACGAAAAACTTTCGATTTATCAGTTAGCGCCGTCTGATTGTCTGGTGTCACAACTTTTAAATCCTGTAAAAGAGCACTTGCTAGTTTCGGTCCCGCTCTATTGGAAATTGCTCTGCGATCACATGCTCTGGAAAATGATGGCAGATCTACTGGAAGGACTTGCTTTACTGGAACGCTAGAATTTTCCTTTTTATTTTCTGGTATTTTATTTTTTATAGCTAAAACACTTTCATCACTTGAATCCTGTTGAATGGAATCGCTGTCAGTGTCACTAACAATGCCTTCATGTCGTAAAGTAGGGATATTTGTTGATCGGAGACTTCAGTTTAACTCGAATTGTATGGACTTTTCCTTTCTTTTAGCACGTTTCTCGATTTTTTTTTTACTCTCTACTGTGTCAATTCCTCCTATAACCATAAGCCTCAGGTTTCGTTGGTCATTCAAGAACTTGTGTTCCAGTTGTGGAACCTTCCTTTGCGTTGGACACAAACATTTCTCTAAATCTCTACATTTGCATGAACAAATATCAAAAACATTATTTACAATGTCAGATTTTGAGCTTTTCAACGGACGTTTTAAAGCTCATGGCATTTTTATGCGTTACACCCTGATGACTTTTTCGTCTTTTCAGATCTCTCGTGTAGTTTTAAAATCATAAAAACAATGTTGCTTACAGATGAAACAGGAATAGAAGTCTCCTTCCATATTTCTTCTAGCTTACAGGCCACTCGCATTGCAACTACCTTTTTCTTTGGTTGATGACATCCTTCAGACTTCAACTGATTTCTTGCCCATTCAAAATAACGTAGTACATCAATTTTAGTAGGTAAAACATTGCTATCACTTATATCTAGAAGTTGGCCGACAATTGGATCGTCAGTAGTTTTCCTTGTTGATGAAGAATGAGTTTTTCTACTCATGATGGTAAAACAACAAAACCAAATTGAACTCAATCACAAATCAAAAACATAAATGCTCACTAAATGGACGCTTCATACATAAAAAAAGCTAAAAACAAACTGAAAAAGAAAGGAAGGGTGGACGAGGGAAAGAGAAGTAATCATGTGATGGTCTTGCGCTTCCCTTATCTCCTAAGTCATGGGGGAGCTACAGTTTTATCACCTTGAAATCTGAGACCCATATTCGCCTACAAAAATATTCTTGCTATTTCGGAACGCTGTACTGCAGTGTCTGTATTATTAATACAACGATTGAAAATTTGAAAGATTCTTCAACATTTCTTAAATACGGCTAGTTGACAAAAAAATTGGAGATTTTCAATACGATTCCGGGAGATCTAAATGTTCAATTTCAGTCGCAATGCACTTTTTTATTGATAGATTCTATCTTATATTGCCCATGTGGCGTAATTCGCGAACATTTCAATTTGTTTTGACTATCTTCACCTGCAGCTGCAATTTTGGCGCCTAGAGCACCACTACTGTGATGACGCAAGGAGCTCACAGACAGTGAACATTCTGTTTTTTTTCTCTCTCCTTTTTAGTTTAGCTTTGAGATTGCATGGAAAGTGGCAGGCTCCGTTGTATCGGAGACCTGAAGTTATTAATAATTCTAAACTGATTTCTTGTACATAATGTATATACTAATTTTGTAAGATAATGTAATCCAGTAATTAAATTTTGATAGTTAAAAGTTTGGTTATTGCTTCAAGCAGTCTTACAGATTATACAATACGTCTTTTCGTCGGATATCTAGGACCGGCCCCACCTTCGCAGGCACCCCTCAGAAAGGTAAGCAGTCTTACCTTATTTTATTTGTTTCCTAAATTTTTTGGTTTTTGGTAGGAAAAGTAAAAACTGGCGCCCGAACAGGGACTGCCAAGAAGGTAGGGAATAATTTTCATGTTGATTCAGAGTAAATAATAAAGAATTGTAAATAAATATTTGATTGAATTAACGTAGTTGTTTGAAAATTTAATTAAGAAATAGTAAAATGGCCGACGCAGAGCTAAATAAACAAAAGAAAAAGCGCGGAATTGTGCGTTCGTCAGTAACAAAAGTTATTACGAAATTAGAAACGGAACTAGCGAAATCGGAAGTTGATGTTGCTGAGTTGGAGTTACTGATGGAGCATTTGAATGAAAAAACAGAAAAATTAAAGATCGTTGACTCGGAAATAGAAAATTTGTTAGCAATAACTGACTTAGAGGAAGATTTAAATAGCGTAGAGGACTACACGGAAAAAATAACGACGTGTAGATTTTTAGCCAAAAGAAAAATTAAAGAATTTAAAAATGGCAAACAAAAGGTGGAACATACCTCGATTGATCGTGAGTCAGAAGTTAAATCAGCAACAATTAGTGTTAAATTACCTAAATTAATAATTCCGAAATTTTATGGGGATTTAAATGAGTGGCTTGCATTCTGGAATTCATTTTGTTCTTCGATTCACGAAAATCCGTCTCTAAATGGAGTAGATAAATTTAATTATCTTAAGTCATTTTTGGGGGGTACAGCTTTAAATACGATAGACGGATTGGAGTTAACGGAAAAAAATTATGCGTCGGCAGTTGAACTTTTGAAGGGTCGTTTTGGAGACAATAATATGTTAATCAATGCACATATTGAACAACTGTTAAAAGTGACTCCTTTAAGGAGTTCAGCTGACGTTAAGCAATTTAGAAAATTATTCGATAATATTCAAAAAAATTTGCGTGCTTTACAGCGTCTCGGTGTTACGTCTGATAATTATAGCGCTATTTTAACACCGCTGTTATTGAAATCTCTCCCTTCTGATTTAGTGTTGGAATATAATAAAATTGCAACCGCAAATTTTAATTTGGAAAACTTATTGGATTTCCTTTCTAAACAGTTAACAGCTAGAGAAAAATCATTTAGAAATACGTCTACGCATCCTCGTAACTCAGAAGGCAGTAAGCAAATTTTCGTTGACCGGTCGAGCCGTAAATTTAATCAGCCCACTTCAGCAGAATTAATTTCGACAGAAATAAATAAAAAACAAACTCCGAACTGCATTTTCAGCAATAAGTCTCATTTTTCGTCGGAATGTTTACATGCGAATTCAATGTCGATTCAAGAGAGGGTGAACAAATGTAAGCAGTTAGGTTACTGTTTCAGGTGCTTGAGGGGTTCACATAGAAAATCAGAATGTAGGTCACGCGTTTTTTGCAAATTGTGTAACAGTACTAATCACTTATCAGTAATGTGTTTTAAAGATAATGAGAATTTGAAACCGGACTCTAAACAAACTTGTGATAAGCGTACGAGCTTAAATGAACCTGAGAATAATTTGTGGAATACAATTAATGAAAGGGTATATTTACAAACTGTCATTGTGAAAACACGTAGGGATAAGAGAGATTATTTCTTGAGAGCAATTATAGATACAGCATCATCGCGGACATTTTTAAGCAAATTTGCCGCTAATAAGTTGAATTTGCAATGTACTGGATCGGAATCCGTATTGCACGGTCTGTTCGGAGGTGAGGAAAAGAGATTGAATCATAAGAGATATTCTATTGATGTTCAAGATATTCATAATAAGTTTAATTGTACCTTAAATGTAATGGATCAACAAAAAATTTGTGCGGCTGTTCCGAAATTAGAAAATGACCAGCTAATTGAGGAGTTGAAAAATAATAAAATTTATCTCAGTGACTTAAGCATAAAAGAAAACCTTTGTTTGTATGAAGAAGATCCTAAAGAAATACATCTTCTTATAGGTGCAAATTATGCGGGAAAGTTTTATACAGGGGAAATAAAAACTCTATCTAATGGGTTGATTGCTATGAATACACGTTTCGGATGGACTCTTTTAGGCGCTGCTGCAGGGGAGGAGTGGTCAGGTCATAGTGAAACTCTACTTTCTTTGCATGTCAATAGCGCCAAAATAAGCGATATATGGTCCCTTGATTCACTAGGAATCACAGATCCCGCGCTGTCTCAGACTAAAAAAGAAAATGAAGAATCTGCTTTACGATATTTTAATGAAACGATTACGAGAGATAGTGAGGGTCGTTATGAGGTCGCCCTTCCATGGGTAGAAAACCATCCGGAACTCCCTGATAATTTATCCTTATCTAGAAAACGGTTAAAAAATTGTGTTAATACTTTAAAAAATAAAGATTACCTGAATCAATATGAAAATGTGTTTAACGAATGGATAATAGAAGGCGTAATTGAAGTAGTTAGTGATAACAATGACAAAATTATAGAGGGGTGCCACTACCTGCCACATCGGGCTGTTATTAAAGAACATTCTACTACTCCTGTGCGGCCCGTATTTGACGCCCCTTTCTTCTTGCAGCTACCATAAATTATTATTTAGAGGGAGTAGAAGAACATCATCGGGCCACTGCTGTAAAATTGAAAGAGTCAATGTATGTTGACAACTGCATGGCCAGTGTTAATTCGCTGGAAGAGTTAGAAACTTTCATGAATCAATCAAAGGATATTATGCAGGCGGCAAAATTTGACTTACGGGATTGGCGTTACAACGAATTGCCAAATCGAGACTCGAAATCGGAACCTGACTTACATTGCAGTGATAAAGAAGAAATAGTTTCGGTATTAGGGATAAAGTGGAACCTGCGTAAAGATACTTTAATGTTAGATGTGAAAGGAGAACCAGGATTGTCGCCAAATAAGAGACAAGTTCTTTCAATGCTGCATCAGATATTTGACCCCATCGGGTTTGCTAGCCCTGTTACCAGTGGCGTAGCCAGGATTTTCTTTCGGGGGGGGGTCCAAAATTTTTCCTTCGAATATCATGTAGTTAAGATGAGCGGGGGGGGGGGGGGGAGTTTGTATTAAAAAATGAGTTTTGACACTAGAAATTAAAAAATACAACAGAAAATATAAAGAAACTTAGGGAGCTTGCTTATTAATGCCAATAAAGAACGCACGCGATGGCTATAATAAACCTATACGAGGAATACCTTGTGTGGAGGTCTTTCTAAAGGTACCTATTATGTATTTATGCTATATTCGAAGAAAACTACACGATATTCGAAGAAAACCACACTTCTAAATCATTTTTATCTTAACTATAAAAATGTTTCTCTACTAGTACAAATATAAAATAATAAAGAATGAAGATATAAATGTGGACAATCCTCAATTAAGATTTTTTGACATAGATAAAATTTATTAAATTTTAACTCATGGTGTAGCCTCAATTGTCCGTATGATTATTTTAATTATTGGTATTTCATACAAAAAAATTAATAAATAAGAACAAATAAGTAAAAAATAATTAAATAAATACATAAAGAAACTTACCTTAGTCTTCTTTTGTGTGATGTTGAATTCTCTCGACAGCAAGAATGTAAAAATTCTATAAAAAGAAATTCGTCTCAAAGCACACGGAGTTCAACCTCTATGCCGAATTCTACTGTCTCGTAGCAAAAGTTTCATTCCTCGGCAGAACACATGCAGTTGTTCTCAAATAGTTAGTTTCGCTGATAGCAACATACTCAAGCATACACGACACCAGCGACCAGCGTACGGTGGGTCTTGTAACATATTTGTTAACAGGCATTCAGATTTTGTTGTGTGGATCCTATCCCATACAGATCAAAGAATATACAGATGCTTAAAACTGAGATTGCATCCCAGCATGCCCTGGAGATGCCATTAATCTTATAACTCTTTTGTAAGTTCAGGAAATGATCTGTGAGTGGACAATGTCTAGTCTATTCGAAGGCTCCTGGATGTCTGGTTTATAGTTTGAGCTTTAGTTTAGTCTAGGTAAAAACCGGAATCATTTTTGTTCCAATAAGCTAAGCGGTTCCTTTTCCCGCGGCTTTTGACCTTCTGGTTTCAAAACTGTATTCCGCAGGGAGGGAGGGGTGAAAAGATTATTTCATTCTTAAAAGCGGAAAGAAAAAGTTGTCGTCAAATTTATTTGGGTTTCTTTCTATGATGACTAGTGCCCACCCAGCTCCTCAAAACATCATAATACAACAAATGACAGTGCAGGTAACTGATTGCCCTGTATATGGTGTGTACTGGTTTTTCCCACTAGAGACTAGAGAGTAACTTATCACTGAGAAGTTTCACGGTATATATACCATTTAAGAAAATAGGGATAAGCTCCTTTTTCCTCTGTCTGTCTCTTTCATTTCGGGGGGGGTCTGGACCCCCCAAACCCCCCCCCCTTGGCTACGCCACTGCCTGTTACGATCATCCCCAAACAGATTTTGCAAGAATGCTGGAAAAGAAAAATTAATTGGGATGAAATTCTACCCCCAGACTTAGCTAAAAGATTCATTCGATGGGCGGCTCAAATAAAATGTTTAGCTGAGATAGAAATTCCCCGTAAGATTCCAGCTTTAGATCAAAACATCACATTGCACGTTTTTTGCGATGCAAGCTCAATAGCTTATGCTACGTGCATTTTTTTAAGACGTGATAATGGGAATAAGGTTGAATGCCAACTTTTACAATCCACAGCGAAAATTGCCCCAGTGAAATCTTTAACGATCCCCAGGTTAGAAGTCTTATCCTGCGCCATAGGCGCAAGGTTGGCTAAAACGGTAAAGGAGGATTTAAACATGGAGGGCACAACAACCTTTTATTGGTGTGATTCCATGAATGCTCTATACTGGATCAAGAAGCAGGAAAATTGGGCGACTTTTATTTTGAACCGTGTTAATGAGATTAGAAGGATTAGTGATCCAGAAGATTGGCGTCATATACCTGGCAGGTTCAACTCTGCCGATTTCCCGTCACGTGGCTGTCATCCAAGAGAACTAGAAAAATCAAAATGGTGGTTGGGTCCAAAGTGGTTATATCAACCACCCGAAGCATGGCCCACCTCGTCAGATGGTGATTTTGACACAAACATTGTAAATTCTGAAAGAAGAAAATCAGTGATGTCATCCAGTAACACGAATGTTGAATATACCGATTTATTTGAAAATATTTCAGACTTCTCTAAAATTGTAAAAACAGTTAGTTGTATTTACAGATTCTTCAAAAACGCTCGCGTTGACCCACCTCAGAGAACGAGCGGGCCCATCAGCTTGGAAGAAGTAAACCAAGCTGAAATAATTGTGTATAAGTTAATACAAAAACAGTCCTTTCCTAACAGTAATAGTAAAAACCTCCGCAAACTTCAGCCAATCACTGATGCTAAGGGCATCATCCGAGTGAAGTCCAGAATTTTACAGCGTGATGACGATGAAAATTTCAGATTTCCAATAGTGCTTCCTGCTGATCATTCAATTGTGTTAAAACTAATTAAAAAGGAACATGAAAATATGGGTCATGCGGGTACCCAATTTGTGATGAACAAATTACGAGAAAAATTCTGGCTCTTAAAAAGTAGAAGAACAATTAGAAAAATTGTACGTAGTTGCGTGCACTGCCGAAAATTCGACTCGCCGGTCGGAGAGGTCCCACAGTCGGCTTTACCAGAAGACCGAGTAAGAGATGCTAAAATTTTTGAAATCACAGGGGTAGACCTAACAGGACCTTTGTACATTAAAGGTAAACAGAAGGTGTGGATAACACTTTTTACATGTGCCATTTATAGAGCGGTTCACCTCGAACTTGTCACCAGCCTATCTACCGAGACATTCCTGCGAGCTTTCAGACGACTTGTATCACGTCAAGGTCGACCTGCAGTTGTATATTCTGACAATGGAACTAATTTTGTGGGAACAGACAACCTGTTCAAAAATATCGATTGGGACAAAATAGCGTCAGTAGCTGTGGAGCGAAAAATAGACTGGAAATTCATTCCACCTTCTTCACCTTGGTGGGGAGGTTGGTGGGAGAGGCTAATCGGTGTAATGAAAAGAATTTTAAGAAAAATACTTGGTAGATCTTCTCTAGATTACGAAACACTTCTTACTGTATTGTGTGATGTAGAATCGACGATAAACGGTAGACCACTTACTTACCTGTCCGAAGACGTGAGTGACCTCATCGCACTGACACCGGCGATGTTCCTACACGAGTTACCCATGTCAGGTGTGCCAGACATCGATCATGTAGATAATGCTTCGATCAAACGAGCATTGATTTACCAGAATAAGTTACGCGATGATTTGCGCAAACGTTTCAGAATTGAATACCTCGGCCAGCTAAAGCAGAATTCGAAATACATTAAAGATCCTACTTCTTTGAAAGTGGGACACATGGTATTAGTGTCCACTAATAAAAAAAGAGTGAACTGGCCCTTAGCCAGAGTTTCTGAAATTATTCCATCTGCGGACGGTCATGTCCGTCTAGTAAGAGTGAAAACTAGTGATGGTGAACTAATTCGTACTGTGCAACAGCTGATACCACTGGAAGCAGACTTTTGTTATCACAGTGATTTTGTCCGAAGGTTGAGGTCTTCCAATGCTTCACGACCTCAAGGTGGGAGTGTGGCGTAATTCGCGAACATTTCAATTTGTTTTGACTATCTTCACCTGCAGCTGCAATTTTGGCGCCTAGAGCACCACTACTGTGATGACGCAAGGAGCTCACAGACAGTGAACATTCTGTTTTTTTTCTCTCTCCTTTTTAGTTTAGCTTTGAGATTGCATGGAAAGTGGCAGGCTCCGTTGTATCGGAGACCTGAAGTTATTAATAATTCTAAACTGATTTCTTGTACATAATGTATATACTAATTTTGTAAGATAATGTAATCCAGTAATTAAATTTTGATAGTTAAAAGTTTGGTTATTGCTTCAAGCAGTCTTACAGATTATACAATACGTCTTTTCGTCGGATATCTAGGACCGGCCCCACCTTCGCAGGCACCCCTCAGAAAGGTAAGCAGTCTTACCTTATTTTATTTGTTTCCTAAATTTTTTGGTTTTTGGTAGGAAAAGTAAAAGCCCATTTTTGCTGTTGAATATTTAATTTTGATTTATATATACTTTATTAAAAAAATGTTTAAAAATATCGCTTTGACTAAAAAACTGACAACTTCAGGGTCATTCCGCGAGACCTAAATATTTTCCGATTTCAAAAAAAAAAATTTTTGGTAGGTATGTGATGACAGTAACAACTTTTTATCAACTTGAAAGTTTGATTTTCCAAAAAAAAAAAAAAAATGTCGTGATACACCCTAGTAAGTATCCCTTCATAAAACACAGGACCAACCAATTCCCCATTCAAAACTCCACAGCACACGGAGACAGAAAATTTTCTTTGGTGATGTTTTTCTTGCACGAGTGGTTTTGTATAATTCCAATAATGATCGTTATGAGTATTTATTGGCCCATCTTCCGTAAATAAACATTCATCCGTCCACATAATATTTTTAACAAAATTCACATTTTTATCTTGTTGAATTAACATAACAACCAACTGCAGAATGCTAGACGTCAGGCAAAATCAAATGGATGGGGTGCTTGCAATCCATCTAAGCAAAATGGGTGTCAATTATGTTTTTCAAGAATTCTGTCAATTGATGTTCTAGGTCAGGGGTGGCGAACCAATGGCACGCGACACAATATTTTGGGCACGCCTTCGATCAAAACGGTTTGCATTTTAATTAAAAATAGCAAAGTTCACCAGGAAGTATCATGATCGAACGGTCACTAAGTCAAAATTATTTGACGGCACATCTATGGTCTCATTAAGCATTTGTTTAGAAAAAATGGCGTCCATAAAGATTTGCCACCCCTGTTCTAGGTAGTCCCAAAGTCGCGCTTGCTTTTCGAATACTTGCACGAGGGTTGGCAAGAAAATACGCTATAATATCCGTTTCTTCGTTTTCATCGTACAAGCCATGTCTCTCAGGGCCAGGTTTTGGACGAAAAACACCGGTAGTTCTCAATCGCCTCATCGTCCGATAAACAAACATGCCAGAAATTTCAGCTGAATTCGGATATCGTCGTCCAAAATCTCGAGCAGTTTCTGCATTATTTCGATTGCACTTAGAATAAATCATTGTTAATTCAAACAGCTCGTAATTTGTTTAAAAAAAAGCATTATGCAATACTAGTTATATGTCTTTATTTCGAAAATATGAAACTAAATATCACTGCATAATTTTTAATACACTATTTATTCTGATATGTACAAGAAAAATTTCGTTCAGTTGTTCTAATAAGAGTTACTACTGAAAACAAATGAGTAAACTCAAAAGAAATCGTCTGCATTTCATTATGCAGTTGTTAAAAATTGTTTTATTATAAACATTTGAAAGGGTTAAATACCACTTACAGGAAATAAAAAGTCGTCTGAGTTCGTCTGTCAGAACGTTGTTTTGAAATATATGATAATTTTCAACGGAACCATGAATCTACCCTAAAAACTCAAAAATGGCTGTAATGTAAATATTTTGATATATTCTATCTTTTATAACATACTACAAATTTACATTTCAATTTTTGTGTATGGTGCAGGGGCGTAGCCAAGGGGGAGGTTAGGGGGTTCATACCCCCCCCCCTGAGGAATTTTTTTCCCATACAATATGTATATTCTTCACTCCCTTATCACACACATCTATGCATATATGTGAGTTGCAGTAGTCGTAACCCCCCCCCATGAAAAATTTCTGGCTACGCCCTGGTATGGTGCCTTTGCACAGCCTTTATTTTCAATTAAGCATAACTCTCTCAGTTTTAAATTTACTGTTATGCGGTTTTTCCTATTAGTCTTGTTGGATGGAAATTAAAAACTTTCTAACTGGGAATTGTTTCGTACGGGGGTCGTATAAAAATTTTAAAAGTGTACCTTTTTGTAAATGACCGAGATAACTTTTTTGTTAACGGATTCTTATTTCCGACCTTATTTTGAACATTTTTTTCAATTTGCACCTCCCACTTATAGATAAAGAATTAAATCCCGTAACCACATTTTTGGGACACCCTGTGTATTACTAATACACATAGGCGAACCCACGGAGGGGGATATGGGGGGATAAAGCCTCTCCTAAACCAGGAGAGTTAGATGCGTAAAGCGTTAAAAATTGAAAATTCTCACTAATGAATTAAAATATTTTATTTTAAAAATTTGTCTTCAAATTATTCCTTTTTTCTTCGTGGGAGATTTGTTTGTTTGTTTGTGTGATTATGGCAACACTACGCTCGAGCGATCTGCCAAGGATGGGGGATGTCTTGGTAGAAGAACTTTCTAAAGGGTTCTAACGCGTATTCACGTTATATCTGGAGAAAACTTACCAAAACTCCAGACCGTTAGATCGACAGCCGCGCGATGGGACCCGAACCTGAGACCTTTATACTTCGGCCGTCTACCATTTTCAGTAACATAGATGCTGTGCCATGGTGAGGCCCTTTTGTGTGATTCGGATATTGATAAATCAGCCGGATATCATGTGCATCTCTAGATATTTCAAATATTCATTTATTCTTTACCAGAGCATATAAAATAGTATTTATAATTTTTTATAAAATTTTAGAATAGAAAAACAAATTGCAGATTTACCTTCTTGTCAGTTGAAAGGGTATAAAGGAAATATTTCTTAAATTACATATTAATGAAAGTATAATAAATACATGTTTTTCAATACACTTAAGAAGATATTATGTCGTATGTATTCTATCATCGTTTACATTATCATTTAAAAACACACAATGAAATATTGACTGTGTACTTTTGTTCCTTTATCCTGATGTGCTTTCTGCAGGTTTCTGGAAATATCTGTTCATCTATGGTTTTTTCCCGCTTCCTGTAGATTTGAGTCTTCATTGTCAGCAGGCAAACTATCAGTGTTGTAGTGCTAAAAAAAATTTTTCCCGGAACTCATGACTTCGTGGGGGAAGGAAAGGGGGGAATTAGGAGGTGAGAACACACACACATAAGCTTATAATAACCTTTCATAAAAATGCCTCGGCCTTTTTTTTTTGTTTGTTTGTTTTTTTTTTGTCAGTAACCAATATAGGAGGTTATGTTTAATTTTGAGAAAGCTTAATTGACTCAAACAAAATGTACAATAATGAGCAAAATTTTAGTCTAAGCCAATGTGAATATATTTGGGAGGGGATAATCTCTCTATTCTAAAAAAAAAAGTAAAGGCCGCTGGCGCTGTCAATAGCTTGTGAACCTATCTCCTCCTAAACCGTGGGGATTTGAGTTTCGACTAAGGTGCCCACAGATTCGAAAAATTCCGAGGAACCTGCAAAGCTGACTTAAATTTCGAAAATCGAATTATTTTAGAAGATATTAATAAAAAACTGAAAAAATAAACAGAATGGTTGCCAGATTTGGCATAAAATCATTCATTCCTTTGCAACAAAGCGTTTCCAAGTACCTAGAATCGCGTGAAATTTACAAAGTTAACACAAACAGCCTAATAACTTCTTCACCGTTTGCACGATCCGCTTGAAAATTTTCATGATCATGTATAAAAATATAGAAAACAATCTGCGCTTCTTTAAAAATCTGAAAATCTACCCATTCCCTCCTTTTTAAGTGATTTTTCGCTGTTTTCAGCACCATTTTATTTCCGAGAGTCAAAAAAGTAAATCATTTGCGTGACAAAATTACCCTTTGCAAGTGAATATGACGTCATACAATTGGGATTCAAATTCGTTTAAAAAAGCTTTTCCAGATTACACAGTTTATTATCATTTTTTTTTTTTTTTTTCACAAATAAATCGTTTGCATGGACATGAGAATAGCTGTGTACACAAAACGAAATCTTTCGATTGCGAAAAGATTCCGCGAGTTTCCAGAACAGCATGAAATTTAATTTGGGTATCTCTCTATTCTAAAAAAAAGTAAAGGCCGCTGGCGCTGTCAAAGCTTGTTGGCCCTCATAAACCGTGGGGATTTAAGTTTCGACTAAGGTGCCCACAGATTCGAAAAATTCCGAAGAACCTGATGAGCTGACTTAAATTTCGAAAATCGAATTATTTCAGAAGATATTAATAAATAAAAATATTGCCCAGGATTCGAACCTGGGTTATTGCGGCCGCAACGCATTGTACTAACCACTATACGAGCACGGCCACAGTGAAAGAGGTTTTCTTAAGATTCTAATCTTTGGAAGTGTTCTACTTTCAATCAGGATAAGAAATGAGGAAATTATTTCATCCTGGCGATCCTGATCAGGATAATGAAACAAACTTATAAAATTATTGTATTGTCATCGGTTCTTCATAAATGAACAAAGTTTAAATTAAACCTGACCGTTTAAAGTGTGCCAAATCTGAGTTCAAAGGAGTCGGTTACAAACATACCAACATAATATACATACAGGTGAAGCTAATAAATAATAGCGTGTTAAAATCAGGATAATGGGATAAACTTATCAAATTATTGTATTGTCATCGATCCTTGATATATCCACAAAGTTTAAATTAAATCTGACCGTTTAAAGTGGGTCAAAATCGAGTTCAAAGGAGTCAGTTACAAACATACAAGCATACATACATACAAACATACATACAGGTGAAGCTAATAAAAGCGTGTTAATTAAAAACTGAAAAAATAAACAGAATGGTTGCCAGATTTGGCATAAAATCATTCATTCCTTTGCAACAAAGCGTTTCCAAGTATGTAGTATCACGTGAAATTGTCAAACATGAAGTAGAAATACACCCATTTTACGCCAAAATAAAAACTACATGAAATAAGTAACTCAAAATGTGTTACACAAAGTTGACAATTTTCAAATAGTAAGTTCGCTTAGACAACAGGAGTTTAGAATTAGCGATTATCCGTTTTTCCAAAACAGAATAACTAATATTTTGAAAATGAAAAATAATTAAAATGCAGATTATTTTAAAGCCGGTTCGGTTCAGCTGGATTATTTGCTGCCAGTAGAAATATTTGGCGGCGTTAACTATGCCATTATAGCAGTTACAGTACACTTTGGATATTTGCTAGCGCGACGAAATGGTATAATTCGTGGTGCTAAGTACGCCAATTTGCAAACGATCATGTAAATGAAAATATGGATAACGGTTTTCCGGTAACCTTAAATGAACAGTAATTATAGGTTGTGAGCATGTGTAAATCGCCAAATAATGAAAAGTCGCCATTGGTGGCAAGCTATCCTATCTATTCCGTAGCTTTTATTAACTTTACATGTACGCAAGTCAGTGCCGGATTAACAATATAGCAGATTTAGCAAATGCTACGGGCCCCGCGCTTTTGGGGGCCCCGCGCCTTTACCTTGAAAGTTTTCGTCTTTCCCTCTCAAGATCTAGCTTTTTTGACACTTTCCAACAAGGTAGAAAAGTGTTTAAGATTTCGGTTTCTCTGTCTGTCCGTCCTTGACTCGCGTGTATAGGCATTGATTTCTACGAAATTTATATATGTTATTCTTATCTGCAGTACCATGTACCCTATTGTAAAGGATCTATGTAGCATTTATTGATTTTTTTCTACAGGAGCACTCAAAATAGTCCCAATACATTGCGCTCTATGGGAAGTTTTTCTTTGAAGCGTATCATCCTGCTAACTACAAGGGGTGATCAAATGAAAAGGTGAGAACGGTGGGTACAAATGTAGACTTTATTCAAAATATACACCATAGAAGCGCTTCCCTTTCAGGTGGTTTCTTCAGTGAACCCAACACATGGAAATCGCAGGGCGACATGTCCGGACTGTAGGGCGGATGGTCCAACGTCTCCCACTTGAACTTGGCCAGTTCCTTGGCGAAAACGGACATTCCATTTTGTCATTGATTTGTGGGACACACAGCCTTCTCAGTATACTATCATCATCCTGCGATGAATAGTGGCCGGTTTAACACCTTCCGCTGTCAGAAATCGGATAACGCCTCGCTGCCCCTAAATCGTCGAATTTTGCAATGGGAACACCATCCTGTCCTCACACGCACTGCCGCGTCAATTGGACGTAGTAGGGTGCTTTTTACAAGAGTTTCTGCTCTCTCCTGCGGGCCCCCGCATGTTCCTATCCACACAAAAGGCTCCAATCGCATTCCTAGATGTCTCGATACGTGGTCTTATATAGCTGCATGGACAAATATGATAACGGTTAGGTTGTTGCGACGTTTGGTACCTTTTCATTTGATCACCCCTTGTAGTTGCGCTGAACCCCGACTTCAAGATAAAACTTTTTCCTCTATGACTGCAAAAAGATTACAAAGTCAAGGACAAAAAGCCTAAAAACTTCTACATCGTTTGTACGATCCGCTTGAAATTTTTCACAAGTTTGTAAAAAAATATAGAAAACAATCTGTCAATTTTAAAATCTAAAAATCCACCCGTTCCTTCATTTTTAAGCGATTTTTCGCTATTTTCAGCACCATTTCGTTTCCGAGAGTCAAAAAATTGAATCATTTGCGTGACAAAATGACCTATTTTAAGTGAAAATGACGTCATACAATTGGGGGGATTCCAATACGTTTAAAATAATTTCTCCCGATTACACAGTTTATTATTATTTTCCCCCCCACAAATAAATCGTCTATTGGATATTCGAATGTTTATGTATACAAAACGAAAGCTTTCGACTGCGAAAAGATTCCGCGTGTTTCCAGATGAGCATGAAATTCAATTTGGGTCTGTAATAAAAATTGAATATGAACTTATTTATTTTAGGTGGATGAAAATTAAATATATTGAATGAAAGACAAATTTCCTTAAAATGTTTTTTCTCTCACCCGTTGTAATTGCCTTCACAAAAGGCTTTGACTTCTAGTTTTAGAGATATTCTGCTCTTTGAAATGAAACAAAATTGGATGTTATGAAGGATTACAAAATGAAGCTTTGCATCGAAAATAGTGTCTGTATAGTTAAAAGTTTTTCTATACGGGAGCACTCAAAATAATTTCTATACAATACGGTCAATGGCAGTTTAGAAACAGGCTGTGGCGTAATTCGCGAACATTTCAATTTGTTTTGACTATCTTCACCTGCAGCTGCAATTTTGGCGCCTAGAGCACCACTACTGTGATGACGCAAGGAGCTCACAGACAGTGAACATTCCTTTTTTTTCTCTCTCCTTTTTTAGTTTAGCTTTGAGATTGCATGGAAAGTGGCAGGCTCCGTTGTATCGGAGACCTGAAGTTATTTTATTAATGATTCTAAACTGATTCCTTGTACATAATGTATATACCAATTTTGTAAGATAATGTAATCCAGTGATTAAATTTTAATAGTTAAAAGTTGGTTATTGCTTCAAGCAGTCTTACAGATTATACAATACGTCTTTTCGTCGGATATCTAGGACCGGCCCCACCTTCGCAGGCACCCCTCAGAAAGGTAAGCAGTCTTACCTTATTTTATTTGTTTCCTAAATTTTTTGGTTTTTGGTAGGAAAAGTAAAAACTGGCGCCCGAACAGGGACTGCCAAGAAGGTAGGGAATAATTTTCATGTTGATTCAGAGTAAATAATAAAGAATTGTAAATAAATATTTGATTGAATTAGCGTAGTTGTTTGAAAATTTAATTAGGAAATATTAAAATGGCCGACGCAGAGCTAAATAAACTAAAGAAAAAGCGCGGAATTGTGCGTTCGTCAGTAACAAAAGTTATTACGAAATTAGAAACGGAACTAGCGAAATCGGAAGTTGATGTTGCTGAGTTGGAGTTACTGATGGAGCATTTGAATGAAAAAACAGAAAAATTGAAGATCATTGACTCGGAAATAGAAAATTTGTTAGCAATAACTGACTTAGAGGAAGATTTAAATAGCGTAGAGGAATACACGGAAAAAATAACGACGTGTAGATTTTTAGCCAAAAGAAAAATTAAAGAATTTAAAAATGACAAACAAAAGGTGGAACATACCTCGATTGATCGTGAGTCAGAAGTTAAATCAGCAACAATTAGTGTTAAATTACCTAAATTAATAATTCCGAAATTTTATGGGGATTTAAATGAGTGGCTTGCATTCTGGAATTCATTTTGTTCTTCGATTCACGAAAATCCGTCTCTAAATGGAGTAGATAAATTTAATTATCTTAAGTCATTTTTGGGGGGTACAGCTTTAAATACGATAGACGGATTGGAGTTAACGGAAAAAAATTATGCGTCGGCAGTTGAACTTTTGAAGGGTCGTTTTGGAGACAATAGTATGTTAGTCAATGCACATATTGAACAACTGTTAAAAGTGACTCCTTTAAGGAGTTCAGCTGACGTTAAGCAATTTAGAAAATTATTCGATTATATTCAAAAAAATTTGCGTGCTTTACAGAGTCTCGGTGTTACGTCTGATAATTATAGCGCTATTTTAACACCGCTGTTATTGAAATCTCTCCCTTCTGATTTAGTGTTGGAATATAATAAAATTGCAACCGCAAATTTTAATTTGGAAAACTTATTGGATTTTCTTTCCAAACAGTTAACAGCTAGAGAAAAATCATTTACAAATACGTCTACGCATCCTCGTAACTCAGAAGGCAGTAAGCAAATTTTCGTTGACCGGTCGAGTCGTAAATTTAATCAGCCCACTTCAGCAGAATTAATTTCGACAGAAATAAATAAAAAACAAACTCCGAACTGCATTTTCTGCAATAAGTCTCATTTTTCGTCGGAATGTTTACATGCGAATTCAATGTCGATTCAAGAGAGGGTGAACAAATGTAAGCAGTTAGGTTACTGTTTCAGGTGCGTGAGGGGTTCACATAGAAAATCAGAATGTAGGTCACGCGTTTTTTGCAAATTGTGTAACAGTACTAATCACTTATCAGTAATGTGTTTTAAAGATAATGAGAATTCGAAACCGGACTCTAAACAAACTTGTGATAAGCGTACGAGCTTAAATGAACCTGAGAATAATTTGTGGAATACAATTAATGAAAGGGTATATTTACAAACTGTCATTGTGAAAACACGTAGGGATAAGAGAGATTATTTCTTGAGAGCGATTATAGATACAGCATCATCGCGGACATTTTTAAGCAAATTTGCCGCTAATAAGTTGAATTTGCAATGTACTGGATCGGAATCCGTATTGCACGGTCTGTTCGGAGGTGAGGAAAAGAGATTGAATCATAAGAGATATTCTATTGATATTCGAGATATTCATAATAAGTTTAATTGCACCTTAAATGTAATGGATCAAACAAAAAATTTGTGCGGCTGTTCCGAAATTCGAAAATGACCAGCTAATTGAGGAGTTGAAAAATAATAAAATTTATCTCAGTGACGTAAGCATAAAAGAAAACCTTATTGTGTACGAAGAAGATCCTAAAGAAATACATCTTCTTATAGGTGCAGACTATGCGGGAAAGTTTTATACAGGGGAAATAAAAACTCTATCTAATGGGTTGATTGCTATGAATACCACGTTTCGGATGGACTGTTTTGAGGCGCTGCTGCAGGGGAGAGAGTGGTCCAGGTCATAGTGAAACTCTAACTTTTCTTTGCATGTCAATAGCGCCAAAAAAGCGATATATGGTCGCTTGATTCACTAGGAATCACAGATCCCGCGCTTTCTCAGACTAAAAAAGAAAATGAAGAATCTGCTTTACGATATTTTAATGAAACGATTACGAGAGATAGTGAGGGTCGTTTATGAGGTCGCCCTTCCATGGTAGAGAACCTCCGGAACTCCCTGCTAAATTTATCCTTATCTAGAATAACGGTTAAAAAAATTGTCGTTAATACTTTAAAAAATAAAGATTACCTGAATCAATATGAAAATGTGTTTTAACGAATGGATAATAGAAGGGGTTAATTGAAGTAGTTAGTGATAACAATGACAAATTATAGAGGGGTGCCACTACCTGCCACATCGGGCTGTTATTAAAGAACATTCTACTACTCCTGGGGTGCGGCCCGATATTTGACGCCTCCGCGAAAAGAAAGGAATGCGGTTTCTTTAAACGATTGTATTCAAAAGGGTCCTAATTATCTGAGCTAATTCCTAAGCTCTTAAATAACTTCCGTATAGGGCTTTATGGAGTCACAGCGGATATTAGGCGAGCATTCTTACAGATTTCTGTACGTCCGCAGGATCGTGACTTACCTCAGATTTTGTGGTGGGAGGGAGGCAACCCAGAGAATTTAAAAATATACAGACATAAGCGTGTCGTTTTTGGTGTAAGTGCCAGTCCTCTTCTTCTTGCAGCTACCATAAATTATCATTTAGAGGGAGTGGGAGAACATCATCGGGCCACTGCTGTAAAATTGAAAGAGTCAATGTATGTTGACAACTGCGTGGCCAGTGTTAATTCGCTGGAAGAGTTAGAAACTTTCATGAATCAATCAAAGGATATTAAGCAGGCGGCAAAATTTGACTTACGGGATTGGCGTTACAACGAATTGCCAAATCGAGACTCGAACTCGGAACCTGACTTACATTGCAGTGATAAAGAAGAAATAGTTTCAGTGTTAGGGATAAAGTGGAACCTGCGTAAAGATACTTTAATGCTAGATGTGAAAGGAGAACCAAGATTGTCGCCAAATAAGAGACAAGTTCTTTCAATTGCTGCATCGGATATTTGACCCCATTGGGTTTGCTAGCCTGTTACGATCATCCCCAAAACAGATTTGCAAGAATGCTGGAAAAGAAAAATTAATTGGGATGAAATTCTACCCCAGACTTAGCTAAAAAATTCATTCGATGGGCGCATCAAATAAATGTTTAGCTGAGATAGAAATTCCCCGTAAGATTCCAGCTTTAGATCAAAACATCACATTGCACGTTTTTTGCGATGCAAGCTCAATAGCTTATGCTACGTGCATATTTTTAAGACGTGATAATGGGAATAAGGTTGAATGCCAACTTTTACAATCCAGAGCGAAAATTGCCCCAGTGAAATCTTTAACGATCCCAGGTTAGAAGTCTTATCCTGCGCCATCAGGCGCCAGGTTGGCTAAAACGGTAAAGGAGGATTTGAACATGGAGGGCACAACAACCTTTTATTGGTGTGATTCCTATGAATGCTCTATACTGGATCAAGAAGCAGGAAAATTGGGCGACTTTTATTTTGAACCGTGTTAATGAGATTAGAAGGATTAGTGATCCAGAAGATTGGCGTCATATACTGGCAGGTTCAACTCTGCCGATTTCCCGTCACGTGGCTGTCATCCAAAAGAACTAGAAAATTCAAAATGGTGGGTGGTTCCAAGTCATGGTTATCAACCACCCGAAGCATGGCCACTACGTCACATGGTGATTTTGACACAAACATTGTAAATCTGAAAGAAGAAAATCAGTTGATGTCATCCAGTAACACGAATGTTGAATATACCGATTTATTGAAAATATTTCAGACTTCTCTAAAATTGTAAAAACAGTTAGTTGGATTTACAGATTCTTCAAAAACGCTCGAGTTAACCCACCTCAGAGAACGAGCGGGCCCATCAGCTTGGAGAGAAGTAAACCAAGCTGAAATAATTGTGTATAAGTAATTCAAAAAACAGTCCTTTCCTAACAGTAATAGGTAAAAACCTCGCAAACTCCAGCCAATCACTGATGCTAAGGGCATCATCCGAGTGAAGTCCAGAATTTTACAGCGTGATGACGACGAAAATTTCAGAGTTTCCAATAGTGCTTCCTGCTGATCATTCAATTGTGTTAAAAACTAATTAAAAAGGAACATGAAAATATGGGTCATGCGGTACCCATTTGGGGACCACATTACGAGAAAAATTCTGCTCTTGAAAGTAGAAGAACAATTAGAAAAATTGTACGTAGTTGCGTGCATTGCCGAAAATTCGACACGCCGGTCGGAGAGGTCCCACAGTCGGCTTTACCAGAGACCGAGTAAGAGATGCTAAAATTTTGAAATCACAGGGGTAGACCTACACAGGACCTTTGTACATTAAAGGTAAAACAGAAGGTGTGGATAACACTTTTTACCATGTGCCATTTATAGAGCGGTTCACTCGAACTTGTCTCCAGCCTGTCTACCGAGACATTCCTGCGAGCTTTCAGACGATTTGCATCACGTCGAGGTCGACCTGCAGTTGTATATTCTGACAATGGAACTAATTTTGTGGGAACAGACAACCTGTTCAAAAATATCGATTGGGACAAAATAGCGTCAGTAGCTGTGGAGCGAAAAATAGACTGGAAATTCATTCCACTTCTTCACCTTGGTGGGGAGGTGGGTGGGGAAGGTAATGGTTGTAATGAAAAGAATTTTAAGAAAAATACTTGGTAGATCTTTCTCTAGATTTACGAAACACTTCTTACTGTATTGTGTGATGTAGAATCGACGATAAACGGTTAGACCACTTACTTACCTGTCCGAAGACGTGAGTGACCTCATCGCACTGCACACCGCGATGTTCCTACACGATGTTACCCATGTCAGGTGTGCCAGACATCGATCATGTAGATAATGCTTCGCTAAACGAGCATTGATTTACCAGAACAAGTTACGCGATGATTTGCGCAACGTTCAGAATTGAATACCTCGGTCAGCTAAAGCAGAATTCGAAATACATTAAAGATCCTACTCTTTGAAAGTGGGACAACATGGTATTAGTGTCCACTAATAAAAAAGGAGTGAACTGGCCCTTAGCCAGAGTTTCTGAAATTATTCCATCTGCGGACGGTCATGTCCGTCTAGTAAAAGTGAAAACTAGTGATGGTGAACTAATTCGTACTGTGCAAACAGTTGTACACACGGATGCGATTTTTGTCCGTACGAAGGTTGAGGTCTTCCAATGCTTCACGACCTCAAGGTGGGAGTGTGGCGTAATTCGCGAACATTTCAATTTGTTTTGACTATCTTCACCTGCAGCTGCAATTTTGGCGCCTAGAGCACCATACTGTGATGACGCAAGGAGCTCACAGACAGTGAACATTCCTTTTTTTTCTCTCTCCTTTTTAGTTTAGCTTTGAGATTTGCATGGAAAGTGGCAGGCTCCGTTGTACTCGGAGACCTGAAGTTATTTTATTATGATTCTAAACTGATTCTTGTACATAATGTATATACCAATTTTGTAAGATAATGTAATCCATGATTAAATTTTAATAGTTAAAAGTTGGTTATTGCTTCAAGCAGTCTTACAGATTATACCAATACGTCTTTTCGTCGGATATCTAGGACCGGCCCACACCTTCGCAGGCACCCCTCAGAAAGGAAGCATCTACCTATATTTTAATTTGTTTTAATTTTTTATTTGGTGCAAATGTAAAACAGGCATCTATTTTAAGCATATAATACTATCCTACAATATGATTAGCTAATAATCCGAGAACGATCGTGTGCCTCCTTCAAAATTTGAACCAAAAGCCGGCAATGTTGGCGACTTTTGCGATAAATTGCCAAATAGGGTGCGAAAAAAATGCTTTGAAATATGAACCAAACTTGGCGATATTTTTATTATTTTACGATAAATCGAAAAAGGTATTTACGTATTATCCGGCGGTCATTAACGCCAAACTATTTTTCCCGCAAATTTCCTGGCAAACTGTTGTAATCGTATTCCGAACCATCAATAATTTCATGTGTCCGGCATTTATCTTGGCGAAAAAGTTGCTCGTCTTGGCGGATCGCCTGGATAATAATGTAGTACCTCGAAAAATGTCTATGTAATTATATTAAGCTATGTCGATTTCTTCGGAAATTTTGAAAATTCGTTTACTCGCACTTGAATTAACTGATTTATTGTATTGTGTTTTTGTTAAGGGCTATCTTGCCTTGGAGTATTGAGGGGGTTCCGACGACGAAAATTTGTTAATGCATTAGAAACCCAAAACGGGTTAACGTCCTTATGATTTCGATTATTTGTCTGTTCTGATATCTACCCATCCAGTGTTCTAACTGCTGTGGATATACATTTGATTTGTGCGAAATTAAGGTTTTTTCTATGTACAGTAACCACGTACCATATTGAAAAATGGTGTGTGTAGCATTTATAGTTCTTTTACAGGAGAAAAAAAATCCAATGTATTGCACAGTCTAAAAAACCAGAACTAAAAGGGGGGTTAGGGGGGGGGTCTCCCACTGTATCTGTTGATACAGGAATGACTGAATCAGCAGTCATTCTTGAAAAACATATTTTAGAGATATTCGATTTTTGAAAGAAAACAAAGTTGGCATATATATTACTAAGGCTCTCAAATGATGCTCTCCATTGAGAATAACGTCCGTATTATTAATAGTTCTACAGGAGCATTCAAAAGGAACTCCCATTGCAGTATGTGGCTTTGAGAGACACTAATACATTTCTAGCACAAGACAATGAGTATAAAATTTTTATATTCTTCAGTTAAACGCTAAAAAAATTAATGGTATTTTACAGGGTCTCATAAAATTGCATTTACAGTGATAATACAACATTTTTTTATCTACGAAATCTCGCCAGTTTTAACTAAAATACATAGCAGATTTGGCGCAAAAATATTTTGTATGGAAAGTGTTTTATAATCTATGAGCTTGGCATGATTTATCTTTCTTGATTTTTTAAGGCAACAGATAAATCTTGTAAATCTTTTTTTCTTTCGTTCTTTCTTTCTTCTTGTCATTTTTATTTATTTATTTATTTTTGGATAAGACATTTCTGAAGATCTATATAGTGGAACTGTAAATCAGTTGTTAGACAACTCATTGAAAGAATATATGTATTAACTCGGCTGTTCGAGCCTCATCAATGGGAGACCCCTGAACCCCCTAATTTTTTTAGTGTTCATGATTGCCATATTAAAACGATATTAATGGACTATGTCATTTTATCTCTCATCTATCGTGTATTTCACCTGGTAACCCCATGTTGAAATTTTTAAGATTGTAACCTATTTATAGAAAAAATGCATGTGATGCACATTCTACAGCTAGTAAATATTGTAACAATAGATTAAAGCTGTTGTGAACTAATAGTATTTAAATATATGTAAAATATACTTGTGGTGCATATTCTACAGCTTACGAAATATTGTAACAATAGATTAAAGCTGTTGTGAACTAATAGTATTTAAATAAACGGATGTAAGTTTTAAACAATCAATTTATCAAATAAATGCCACCTTACGGAGCTTATAGAAATCGGCGGTTTACGTAACACATACTAACGTTTTCAGCGGACATTTATTCTTACTTTTATGTCGCGTTTTCGTAACGCATTTTCGTGTCTCATTTTATGTCACATTTTCAAAGGGGCGTGAGCGATAAAATGACATAGATCATGTAATATATTTAATGTGGCTGTTGCATGCCTGCATTATTTAGTCAACTCATTACCTAGACGAAGTGAATGAGTATTCTAAAGTCAGCAATAAGGCACACACACAAGAGTATATCCAACAATACTGTGGAACAAAAACACGGTTCTCGGAAAAAATTTCAGGAGCATCCAAAAGGTGGGACAGACAGAAGAAAGGCTGTAGAAGAAAGACAGAAAGAAGGGCTGTATCATTATCTTTTCGTTGACTAAAAGCGAAACTCGGACAACGAGAGGAGAGGTATCCAGATCTTTGCACCATCACCTATGGCCTTTAGAAAATGGATTCCTTACCAATAATGTTAAATTTTGTCTTTATTTGAAGACTGAATCCAGAAATAAACAAAATATAGAAAGAAAACTAAGTGCCGAAACAAAAAAAACAGACTCAGGGTCTGATCAAGGGCGGATTAAAGGGAGGGGGTCGAAGGAGGTGAACCGCCCTCCCGAGAATAAATGAAAATTATTGTAAACAACCCAACTTACTTCCATAAAATTTATATATATATATATGAATCTTCCATCCAAGCCTCCACCCACAAAATTGTGTTAATCCGTCAGTGGGCCGGATTATTCATTAGTCTGTAGTCTATCTGTCCCGATCACTTCAGGGACTTTTCAGTAACAAGTGGAAAGAATTTTTTAATGAAGTCGTAATCAAACATTTCAAATGACTCAATAGAACGGAAATATTTTTGGCTATTTCTGAAGATGTTCTCTGGAACGCGAGTTTTATCTTCTGCATTTCCCCGAGAGCTTAGATCCATAGGATTAAGATTGTAGGAAAAACGCACCCATAATCAACAATAATCCCCACGAAACAATAATTTTTTATTTAAAATTATTGGACATAAGTTATTTTGTTTTGCAGTAAATATGGGGATGGTATTTTAAAACAGATATTGGGCAGCCCAAAGTTCTTTTATTTTGCAGTAAAGGCGGGTGGCTTTGGCGAAATTCGAAGGGAGTGATGTGAGCAACCCATCTAGAAGGCTTTGGTAGTTGGCTGATTTGTTTTTACTTAATTATTTATTTTACATTTTACAGTATTTAAACAAAGGCGAATTACTTTTTGAAACAATAATAATATATAGAATGTAAGTCATTTTTTATAGTTGGGGAAATCCACTATTACGATAAATTATCTTATTAATCTCGGAAATTAACTACGTTAAATATGAAAGAATTCATTTTTCGGCCGGTCGAAACCACAGGTCAAGAGCACGAATGCCAGTACGTTCGTTCAAATAAAATAATTATAACCGAGAGGATCTTCGCACGGTCGGGGTATCCGAGAAGCCATAACCTCAGGCAAACTGAAAACAAAAGAATTTTCGGATACTCTTGACCCACAAAGGAAACTCACAAATTACTTGTTACATTTAAGATTATTATGTCTTGCCAAAAACATTTGAACGTATAACGATAATGAATGTTTAATCAGAAATTTTTTATTATTTTTATATAGATTATTCTAAGTTTTCCCTTTATAAAGATTTTTTGAGGAAATAATTTTATATCATTTTAACGAGGATAAGTTGAAAAGTAATGTACATATGCTTGTAGAACACTAACGAAATGACCTTTAGAAGTGTCCCAAGCGGTATGTGGAAGTAACAGTCCCCCTGTACAAGCATGTACAGTTTAAATGCCTTCCGTGTATGCAGTATATTTTGAATGGTGGAGGTATTATTGTGCTAGATCTTCTATCCTCAGTTCGATTTCTTATGAATTAACCCATTAAATAAATTAAGAGAAGTTAAAAATATGTAACCTATAATTAGTAAAGACCGTCCAGATATATGATGAAATAATTTTACAAGCATGTATTTTTATAGGGGAAAAATAGTGTTTAAAGACCACAGTTTAAAAAATACATATTGATTTCGGAGGTTCTAACAAATTTTACAGACAACAATTATTATTTTATGTGTGTAAACTTGTCTAGTTATATGTTTGCATATTGGAAAGGTGGGAAGTGTGTAAAATTCCAAATATATATCATGAACATTAACATTCATTAAAAAAAACCTGAGTTGTACGAATAAAATAACTTTAAATATCGCCAGTCTCACTATCTATTTTACTCACTGTCTATGTCTTGCGGCATTTTTTCCGCACACTATTTTAACTCAAATTTTTTCATTTTGAATCAAGAAAATTCGTAAAAGTTGTGTTTTATTTTATTATCGCACAAAACCTACAGATTAGCTCACCCAAGGTGGAGGAAGGGCTGGGATAAACCTCTCGCAAATATAACACGTGGGACCTTTTAGTTTTGTTTACATCTAATTAGCATTAGTAATACCATCAATTAGCTCTAAACATAAATTGTAATATAATTTAGCACTATTTATTTTCTCACTTAATTTAGCTCTATTACTTTAATGTGAGGTGAACTCCTCCCCCTAAATATATATATATATATATATATATATATATCATATATATATATAGGTGCGTCACTGAGCAGGGGGCCCCTTGGTAACACTTGCTACGGGCCCCGCGCTGTCTTAATCCGGCACTGACGCAAGTCGCCAAATAATGAAAAATCGCCATGGGTGGCAAATTCGCAAGGTGTCCAATAGGTTTTACATTATTAAAAATACAGCTGAAACAGATGTTCTGATTTTATTACGCTTTAGCTCCTAATTAATATAACTTTTGAATGGCAACATTAAATATTGTGTTTCTGAGGAGTGCAAATAATTTTTCCAGCGATTATAAGCGGAGTCCGCACTCCAGGTGGAGTATAGCTCAGGACCCGTACAACACGCATTCCCATAACAAAATATCTTCCGTGTTATGAGGGGGAGGGGATCTACTGTAGTGTGAAGTTTAAATTTTTATGTAGCAATGAACCTGCAAGAACCAAGCAATATGTAGCTCAGTAACATTCTATCTGATCCAATCTTCGGGTTTTGTCTGTTGAAATTATGTCTTTTTTACGAATAAGCCTTTATTAGGGGCCGAATGCCTCATACGAAAAGCGAGCGTAGCGAGTCTGGGGGCCTTGGCCCCTAGTCTATTAAAAAAATGTTCCTTTTACCTATCCAAAGTGTATAATAAAGCAGATTGTTACCCTTTAACAATGTCTTGTGGAGGCTGAAACCCCCTAACCCCTCCCCTGGATCCGCCACTGGCTAGTCTGGTTGCAATTCCAAATTTCTAGGGATCGACCGATACCACATTTTCGCCGATAACCGATACCGATACTTTACCTATAAATTCATTTTCAGAAATAGCCGATACCGATACTTTTAAGTTATGGTATCGGCCGATACCGATACTTTACATAATTTAATGTCATTTAAACCTACATGTGTATTCTGGGCAGTTTTTGTAACTAGAGTGTAGTTCTCGTTAAAAATGAATAACAGCATGATGAAATTTGACACCCAGTAGAAAGCATTAAAAGAAAAAGCAGTGGATACATTGAAGTGTGAATTTACAGTAGTTCTAGTCCTTTCTTTTCTATTCCAGCATGCCGACGAATGGCCGAATTTATAAAAAGCTGAGCACTGGGAAGCGTCTTAGTGTGCAGGTTCGGAATTCTTTCTCCTCGCGTGGCTGTCGATCTAGTGGTCTAGGGTTTTGGGCGATTTTCTCCAGATGTTACGTGAATATGCGTTAGACTCCCTTAAAAAGTCCTTTGCCCAATCCCTCCCCCCCCCCTATATGCTAGATGCCCCTCATTTAGGCTTGACAGAACACAAACAAAGGGGGAGTTAAATGGATATATTAATAAGAAGAGAATCCATTTCCAATGCCGACTGGTGCAAATATTTAAATCAATTTTTCTCAGCCTCTATTTTGTCGCCTGTTTGTTGCTATGAGCCACATAAAAGGTTTTCCATATTAGACCCAAAACAGCTTCCTGCTTGCTCTTGCTATATGTGTCTTTGTTTTTGGTTCTTGCCTCGATTTTGTGCTTACAAAAGTAAACACATGAAATGTATACAACTTCAAAGCTTGCAAGTTTTATTTAGATTTTCTTTAATTCTTTCACATATGAAAATATTTTTTAGGTTACTTAAACTGCATTAAATTGTGATAATGTATAAACTGTACAGTACTATGTAAGTACATATGTATTTACATATTGCTCATTAAATACGTATATAAATTCTTCCCTTAAAATGCATAATAAGTTCACATTAATCAATGGTTTTATTTATCTGCTCCAATCATTTAGCCACTAAGTGAATTATTAAATGTTTTAGCAAGATTTCTTTTTAATATGAACTCATATGATCATTTTTAAATTCTTTTTGAAAATCCGAATATTTTGATTCTCCGGACAGGATTAAGTCACAGTTAATCCGGATGATCCATGTATTTGATCTTTTCCGTAAGAAGAACAGGTACACACCGATTGTTCCTGTGTTTTCCTTATATATAAACCAAATACTAATCACAAGAAATATGTTTTTACCCCAAAAATTGAAATAAACTAAATAATAAATAGTATTACTAATTATACTAATACAGCTTCAACTTTTTAAAATAACAATATAAATAATTATTAGATATTGATAATTATTACACTTCTCAAAACACAATGATACACAAATCCTACGTTCTCTCATTAAACTGATAGATAATCATACCCAGACAGCACAGCAAACTTGCATCAAACTTGCAGCAAGCTTGATTTATCAAGTCAATAAGCTTGAATTAAGCTTGAAATTTTCAAGCGTGTAAGCTTAATGCAAGCTTGAATCAAGTGTTCTAGTTTACACTTGCCCAGCTTGCATTAAGCTTGACATTTCAAGCTTGAATCAAGCGTTCTAGTTTACACTTGTCCAGCTTGCATTAAGCTTGACATTTCAAGCCTAATTTCAAGCTTAAAAAATTTTCCTAAAAAAAATTTCCTAAATACACGGGGCGCCGGTCCGCGAGCTCGCCCCACATATTTTACTTTGCCACGCATTTTCACCCTCTACGCTGAAATTTCAATTTAATTTAATCTGTTTCCATCGAGTGTTCGTGACTGGAATAGAACCCAGGTTAGCAGCCGAGCACGCTATCCACTCAACCACTAAGCCTCGTGCAGCTATGACTAAAGTTTGAAGTGACTTATCACGCTGTTTTCTCGCCAGATTGATAAGTGGGCGATGTGTTATTTGTTTCTTTTATTTTTCCATGGGGTGCATCGAAATTAAAATAATGTTATGTGTGATTTAGAGACTCTACTAATAGGGAGAAATAAACCTAATATAAACTTAAGAGCAGCACACGTTTTAAAACTTTCAGTACCGCAACACTCATGAGCAATACTGCTGGCCAAAATAGAGACAAACGACTGATTTTGAAATCAATTTCGTAGTATAATTGTATTTTATTTTGAAGAATTTCCATATTTGGAAATATAGAATGGGTTTACTTA
This sequence comes from Cheiracanthium punctorium, assembly GCA_038373885.1. Classification (NCBI taxonomy): domain Eukaryota; kingdom Metazoa; phylum Arthropoda; class Arachnida; order Araneae; family Cheiracanthiidae; genus Cheiracanthium; species Cheiracanthium punctorium. The sequence continues at coordinate 35,728 of JAWZYV010013905.1, forward strand.
CTTAACACAAATTTTGTGTTAAGTAATCTGAAATCAAAGAAACAGATAGTTAAACGTTACTTCGAAATGCTATATCACAGTTGCTAACATGTATGGAATACAAACACTTTAGTCATTTTTGTAAATATTTCTTAAAATAACAAATAATTGAAAAAATTTTCTATTTTTTAACGCTAAAAATTCTCTTTACAAATGTGGTCAGTTATTTTCCTGCATATTGGTATGCTATATCGATATAGAGCATTTCGAAGAATTAAAAATAAGTATAAATTAATTTATACAAATGTAAATTTGAATTATTTTCATTGTTCATACTTTATAATTAAAAAAATTATTTAACTTCTGAATTTTTTTTATACTTTGTAATTTTATTTTAAAACTACAAAAGTGCAAGATGTAAGATTTTTGGGCCCTAAAATCTGTAGGCCCTGGGCAGTTGCCCCGTTTGTCCTGCCGGTAATATGGCACTGGTAATAAAATAAAACACATCTTTTACGAACTTTCAGCAAATTTGAGGACGCTGGACAATTAATGTGCATTCTCTTTCACAGATGGCGCCATCACTGCGCACTTTGAAAGCTTAAATCAAGCTGTATTTAAGCTTGACAATTCAACTTGACTCCTGCAAGCTTGCTGCCAGCTTAAAATGAGTTGAACTGTCAAGCTTGCATTAATACGTCAAATTCAAGGAAATGTCAAGCTAGATTTAAGCTTATGTGCTGTCTGGGTAGGTGCCAAGATTACGAAATATAACTAACCACTTTTTGTAAACAGTAATTTTTGAATAATTTTCCAAAATAGTTACCAGACCAAACCTTAAACTCTGAAATATTTCTATATTTTAAACAGAAAATTACCGTTCACAAAAAGTGGTTAATTATATTCCGTAATATTTGGCACCTATGGATAGTAAAATCATTAAATGTTTGACGTACTTTTGACAGTGTGTAATGTTTTAAGAATGAATCATTTAACTTCTGGACCAACACGAGAGTTCACGGGAGTCGCCAGTTTTCAAGTCACTGCCAAAAAGTTAACTGCTTTGCGACACAAAGAAGGAATAAATTGTTTACATATTTACATATAGGTTTCGTTTATAATTTTATATCATTAACTTTGTTATTGAAACAGCTACAATATGAGGAAAAATAGTTTTGATCGTTTTCAAGCTACGCCTTGGAGGATCTAAATAAAAGATGCTTAAAAATGACGAGATTAAATGAAAGTTAAAGAAAAATCCAAAAATGATAAACTAAATTCAATTTTCAAGTCTTAAAAAAGGTTGCTACTTAAAGTACCCATATTTAATGAAATTGATCTTATGTTTTTTTTTGTTTTTATGATCATTGTTCACATGTATTTCTGTGATTGATATGAACAAATTTTATCTGTTTTAATTCTAAGCTCTGAGCAGAGGCGGCGTGGCACGGTAAGCAAGGTCTGGGTTCCATCGTCGAATGGGGGCCATTTCGAACTAAAACTGGGAAAATCTTGATCTAGAGCAGTGGTTCCCAAACTTTTTTGTCCTTCTCTTCAAAAAATCTTCAACTAGATTTTTTTCGCGACCCACTACTACATAACGATAACCAATATAGGAGTATAGTTTACTATATATATAAAATACTAAAGTTTAATTTTTCCCACCCTTTTCGTACAGTGGCGTAGCAAGAGGGGGGCGGTCCGCCCCGGATGTCACCCTCAAAGGGGTGACACCCGGTGGCTTGTACAGCAAAAATTCCAACAATATCGCTTGTATGGGGTAAAAAATGCTCGTATGGGGGGCGACACCACTTATATCCGCCCCGGGTGTCACCCACTGTAGCTACGCTACTACTTTTCGACCCACCGAAATTGCTCCCGTGATCCAACAATGGGTCGCGGCCCATAGTTTGGGAACCACTGATCTAGAACACAAAAGGGACGCCTGCAGAGGGGCACCATGGGTGGGGTGGGGGTATGTCCGACAAACGTCATTCGGGATTTTGATCCAGCCCGCGGAACATTTGAAAACTCCGTATAAACCATTCAATATCCTATATAAATCCCAATTATACGGCTCGCCACTTCGCTAACATCCGCAAATTTGGCCTGCGACTTCGCTAACATCCTAAAGTTTGGCCCACAACTTTTCAAATGTTGCCCATATATGCTTTAACACTTTAAGGTCGCCATCCCCTGAAATATCAAGCGATGTCAAGGACCGTCTCCCCCATCAATTTTGATATCTATATCATACCCAAGCCGAATCAGATGTCCTTGCACCAATTTTTTTAAATAAAAATTTAAAGCATGCCTCTTAAGAGTGAAATCTATACAAGAGCTAGACTTTCTCCAACGATATCAAAAGCCTATATATACAGTAGAATCTCCCTATAACGAAGTCTCCTTACAACGAATTTCTCCCTATAACGAAATTTTTCATGGAAACGTAACTTTAAGGCTTAAATAATACTATAAACATTCTCAGTATAACGAAGAGCTTATCTTCCCATAGCGAATATTTCAGATTTACCTTTGATGTTTTTTGTTAGTTTTGAAGAAAATTTTAATTTTTGAACAGACTACTTAGTGGAAGTGTAACAGATGATAAAAATGGAGCCGAGGAAAGTGAAACTGACTCCCATAATGGAGACACTTCACCAGCACCCGATTGTGACCAACAGGGGCACCGGGCATTGATAGATTTGGGGGCTCCAAATCTATGAAATTTGTTATATTTTTCATAAAATTTTGATATAAAAAAGACTATTTCAGAAAAAAAACATTTAAAATTGGGGGGCCTGGGCAAAATCCCGATTTGCCCATATAATAATAAGGCCCTGCGCTTCACGACCAAAATCACATCATACTTTAATGCTTCAACCTTTCAAAACCATTAAAAAGAGGTTTTCAAATGGAAGAAAATGTGCCTCACTATTTTCAGCGGACTTTTAAAATGTGAATATTCTTATGAAAATTTAAAATCACAGAATGCAAAACTATGTAAAATAACGGAAATTTGAAGTGTATTACATATTTTATTCTCTAAATTCGTGGATTGTCTTTACTTTTGAACATTTCATTTATACAATGAAAAGTAGGAAACCGTAAGTTTAACAAATTTATAAAAAATACCAATTTATTTTTAACTGAAAATCATAATTTAATACTTTTAAACAACGAATTAACTAAAAAGTTTGTAACATTTGCTGAAATCATTGCAATCTCTGTACAACGAAATTTTCTCTATAGCGAATTTTTTAACTGAAACCGAGCGAGTTCGTTATAGGAATATTCAATTGTGTGTATATATACCGGGGTCGCGCTGTCGATCGCCAACGCCACAAATTGCGATAATAAAATTAGTTTGGCGAAAGAAAATAGGATTTGGTGAAAATAATGGCAATTGCATTTCTTAATGAAGTCCGGCAAAATTTAATTTGGCGAATGGATTGGCGAAACTTTAAAAAAAGCCAGCGCGACCCCTGTATCTTATAAATAAAAATGAAATTCTGTTTTGTTTGTTTGTGGATTTGATTCGTATACAAATCCACAAAAATGGACCTATCGGCCTGAAATTTAGTACAGATATGTAAAATAATATAGAATAACTCATAGTCCACTTTAAAACTTTGAAAGTCCACCCGTTCCCGGAATTTAAGAGATTTTTTATGCTCTTCACGCAAAAATCTTTCCGTAATTGTAACCCCTGTAGTGAAAAAAGTGTGAAATAAGAATCGTGGTTGCCATGTGTGGCAATTTTGCCGAATAAAATGTCGTTCGTATACAAATCCACAAAAATGAACCTATCGGCCTGAAATTTAACACAGATATGTAAAATAATATAGAATAAATCGTAGTCCACTTTAAAACTTTGAAAGTCCACCCGTTCCCGGAATTTAAGAGATTTTTTATGCTATTCACGCAAAAAGCTTTCCGTAATTGTAACCCCTGTAGTGAAAAAAGTGTGAAATAAGGATCGTGGTTGCCATGTGTGGCGATTTTGCCGAATAAAATGTTTTAAATTCTCAAAGTAAAAATAAAAGAATAATAATGATTTTTTTTGTTAGTTTATATTCGTAAGGTTATTTTTTTTAAATTATAATATCGTGTGCTTGGGAAATCAGAGCAGGAATGTAATGCTTTACACGCAAAACAATAAGAATTGAAGATTTCCGAGGCTAATAGGTAAATTATATTAGTTTGGCGAAAAAATAAAATGGCTCAAATGCCGATTTTGTGAAAGTGAGTTCTAGCGGTTTGCACAGATTTCGGCTTGGCGCAATTTATTGAGAGCTTAAGGAAATAGATTTTTGAAAACAAGTGCAAAGGTTTTATTAGAATACAGCGTTAAATTTTAATGATCCGTGAAGAAATAATGCAGTTATTAAGGGATTTCAATTGATCTATCTCCAGAATTCTCGCCAAATGAGTACATTGATTTAAGTTGTGGGAATTCCGCCAAATTTCAGAAAATTGAAATCTTCTCATTTAGTACATCGGAGTAATGATGAATAAAACACGTTATAGTTGATAATTTTAAAAAATTCGGCTGTATTAAGGGATTCAACTTTTCAAATAAAGGCTTGCTTTACTTTTTCGCGGTCGAACCATTTCCCATATATTATTGCTGCTAAGTCAATGCTTCGAATGATTTCCTGAAAAAACGCTTGCAAAATGGCGTATGTTGGCACTTTGGCGAGGCTTAGATTTGAAACTGGATTTTATTTGAGACTGGGGTATATAATGACACTGGTTATAGATAAAAATGAATGTTGGTATGAGTGTATGAGGTTGAAAAACTCCAGCACCGTTGAGCACCGTTGCACCATGAAATTTGGTTCACCTAAGTCTTTTATCATGGAGAAGCTTTTTATGCTATCCGTTTTCCTCTAACTTGCCACCAGGTGGCGCAGCAGAACGTCGAATTCTATTCCGTTTAGCCGTTTGCTATGCGAATATCGTCCAACCGATTTCGATGAAATTTGGTACACGCGAATATTAGAACACGGAGAATATTTTTGACTATCCATTTTGCTGTAACTTGCCGCTAAATGGCGCTGAAAAGCATCAACTTCTATACCGTTCGACCGAGCGGCATAAAAATTTTTATACTTACACATTTGAGCACGAAGAATATATTCTAACTGCGTTCCTTTTGATGTTACTCACCACTAGATGACACTGCAATGCATTATTATTTTAACTCGCCACTAGATGACGCTGCAGCAGGCCAAATTCTTGACCATTCAAACGGTCGCTATGAAAATCAGTATACATAGCTATTTGAACAATGATAATATTTTGGCATTATCCATTTTGCTATAACTCGCCACTTGATGGCGCTGTAGCAAATCATTACTTTAATTAACTACTAGATGGCCCTGCAGTGTATCACTTCTTGACTGTGCAAATGATCGTTATGAAAATTGGTATGCATAGATAGTTGAACACGGTCGCTATGAAAATCAGTATACATAGCTATTTGAACAATGAGAATATTTTGGTGTTATCCATTTTGCTATAACTCGCCACTTGACGGCGCTGTAGCAAATCATTACTTTATTGAACCACTAGATGGCCCTGCAGTGTATCACTTCTTGACTGTGCAAATGATCGCTATGAAAATAGGTATACATAGATATTTGAACACGGGGAAGAGTTTGGCGCTATCCATTTTCCTATAACTTGCCACTAGATGTCGCGTCAACACATGAACTTCAGGACTGTCCAGCCGATAGTCATGAAAATTCGTATACATCGATATCTGAATGCGAAAAATATTTTCGCCGTATCCGTTTTGCTAAAACTCGCCACTAGATTGCGCTACGCCGCATGGCCTTCTGCACCGTACAAACGATTGCCTTGCAATTCGGTATGCATGATTATTGGACACAATATAACGCGATATCCACTTTGCTATATCTGTTTATTACAATGAATAGTAATCACCACAAATCGTAATATCAAAAAGTCCATTCATTCCCGTGCGAAGAACGGGTACTTCAGCTAGTATATATATATATATATATATATATAATATGAATGAATGAACTCTTTTTCGAGTCCACACATGTGAGAAAATAAACGTTTATAAAACTGAAGTAAAATTATAGCCTACCTCTCGACATTTGTTTTTTGCAATCCTTGCAGATAGCGTATTTAGTGATGGGCACCAATCTTATAAATAAAAATGAAATTATGTTTGTTTGTTTGTTTGTTTGTTTGTTTGTGGATTTGAGTTGTATACAAATCCACAAAAATGGACCTATCAGCCTGAAATTTTGCACAGATATGTATAATAATATAGAATAAATCATAGTCCACTTTAAAACTTTGAAAGTCCACCCGTTCCCGGAATTTAAGAGATTTTTTATGTTCTCCATGCAAAAACCTTTCCGTAATTGTAACCCCTGTAGTGAAAAAAGTGTGAAATAAGGATCGTGGTTGCCATGTGTGGCGATTTTGCGAATAAGATGTTTTAAATTCTCAAAGTAAAAATAAAAGAATAATAATGTTTTTTTTTTTGTTGTTGTTAGTTTATATTTGTAAGATTATTAATTTTTTATTATAATATCGTGTGCACGGGAAATCGGAGCAGGAATGAAATGTTTTATACGCAAAACAATAAGAATTGAAGATTTCCGAGGCTAATATGTAATTTTTTTTTTTTAGTTTGGCGAAAAAATAAAATGGCTCAAATGCTGATTTTGAGAAAGTGAGTTCTAGCGGTTTGCACAGTTTTCGGCTTGGCGCAATTTATTGAGAGCTTAAGGAAATAGATTTTTGAAAGCAAGTGCAAAGGTTTTATTAGAATATAGCGTTAAATTTTAATGATCCGTGAAGAAATAATGCAGTTATTAAGGGATTTCAAGCGATCTATCTTCAGAATTCTCGCCAATTGAGTACATTGATTTAAGTTGGGGGAATTCCGCCAAATTTCAGAAAAATTGAAATCTTCTCATTTAGTACATCGGAGTAACGATGAATAAAACACGTTATAGTTGATAATTTAAAAAAATTCGGTTGTATTAAGGGATTCCCCTTTTCAAATAAATGTGTGCTTTACTTTTTGGCGGCCGAACCATTTCCCATATTGATTGCTGCTAAGTCAATGCTTCGAATGATTTCCTGAAAAAACTCTTGCAAAATGGCGTATGTTGGCACTTTGGCGAGGCTTAGATTTGAAACTGGATTTTATTTGAGACTGGTATATATAATGATACTGGTTATAGATAAAATGAATGTTGGTATGTGTTTATGAGGTTGAAAAACTCCAGCACCGTTGAGTACCATTGCACGATGAAATTTGGTTCACCTAAGTCTTTTATGATGGAGAAGGTTTTTATGCTATCCGTTTTCCTTAACTTGCCACTTGGTGCCGCAGCACAACGTTGAATTCTATTCCGTTTAGCCGTTTGCTATGCGAATATCGTCCAACAGTTTTCGATGAAATTTGGTACACGCGAATATTAGAACACGGAGAATATTTTTCACTATCCATTTTGCTGTGACTTGCCGCTAAATGGCGCTGCAAAGCATCAACTTCTATACCATTCGACCGAGCGGCATAAAAATTTTTATACTTACACATTTGAGCACGAAGAATATATTCCAACTGCGTTCCTTTTGATGTTAGTCACCACTAGATGGCACTGCAATGCATTATTATTTTAACTCGCCACTAGATGACGCTGCAGCAGGCCAAATTCTTGACCATTCAAACGGTCGCTATGAAAATCAGTATACATAGCTATTTGAACAATGAGAATATTTTGGCGTTATCCATTTTGCTATAACTCGCCACTTGACGGCACTGTAGCAAATCATTACTTTAATTAACCACTAGATCGCGCTGCAGTGTATCACTTCTTGACTGTGCAACTGATCGCTATGAAAATAGGTATTCATAGATATTTGAACACGGGAAAGAGTTTGGCGCTATCCATTTTCCTATATAATTTGCCACTAGATGTCGCGTCGTCAGGGCTGTCCAGCCGGTCGTCCTGAAATTTCGTATTCATCGATATCTGAATGCGAAGAATATTTCCGCCGTATCCATTTTGCTAAAACTCTCCACTAGATTGCGCTACGCCGCATGGCCTTCTGCACCGTACAAACGATTGCCTTGAAATTCGGTATGCATGGTTATTGAACACAATATAAAGCGATATCCATTTTGCTATATCTCTTTACTACAATAAATAGTAATCCCCACAAATCGTAATATCAAAAAGTCCATTCATTCGCGTGCGAAGAATGGGTACTTCAGCTAGTTCAAAATAATTTAGAAGAATAGACGATTGTCCTGTTAAACTGTCATCTAACGATTCTTTGTCCATAATTTCGACCACACTTCCTGACACTCCATTCAGCGATGGTTAGAATTCAAAAAAAAAAAAAAAAAAAACAGTTCGAAAACACTCGCGCAAACAAATGTGCCAATGAAACGACGCCTCTCATCTCATTACCAAAATAAAGATTCCAGAATGGTGTTGCGCCTGCGTGGTTTTCTTCTGAAAAACGAAGTATCGGATGGAAAGTATCGGTGAAAATGGATGAAAGCAACAGAAACCGATACTTTCAGAATCGAAAGAAACCAGTGGCGGCCCGTGGTCAAAACTCTTAGTGCAGCTGGAAGCAAATGACCCCCTCCACCGGAAAGGAATGGAAAATCTTTGTTATAGAATTCGAAAGCTGGCGGATTACGCCCTCAAAGAGGAAAAAAAAAAGAAATTACATAAAAAAGTAAGTGATCCTATTTTACTTTTCCATAAAATGGACATAAATTTCAACCAGCCGCTCTTATCCTCAAAATTGCATTAATCCGTGTCTGATTCGAAGTTTCCTTAGAATTTTCTTTTGTAACGATAACTTGAGAAGAAAAGAAAAAAAAAAAAAAAAAAAGAAAACGTACTTATTTTTATAAGTCAAATCAATCCTCCTTTCTTTTAAACTTGCGAATCGGTCAGTGATGCCCTCATAAAAAGGCGTTGTTGTAATTCAGATATCAATCATTTTAAAAGCTCTTTAAAATTTCCTATGTTTAAAGAATTTTTTCGCTCGCCATGTCCTCTAAATGGCAGTTCTTGCTTACTTAAAAACAATACTGCTTTGATGGGTAATTGTCCATTCATAAGCGTCTATTCAGGCTTACCCTCTTGATAAATTCAGCAATATAAAGTCCAGAGTTTGCCGAACATATATTCTCCTTACCCCCTCCCTCACCTCTTGAGCCAATCAGTGAGTCGAATTCACAAATGCTGCCGACCTTTCAAATTCGTGAATGAGCTGAGTCTTAGCTGCGTACCCCCATTATAGCCTATGCCGGAGGATATGTTTACGTAACCGTTGTCATGGCAACGGTGCTGCCAATTTTCTTATCAGCGCTCTGGCTGAACCAAAGATTTTCCCAATTGAATTGCGGGAAGATTAAAGTGCTTTTTTTCTGAATGAGCGATCTGGCCACAATACGGTTTTTTCGGGTTTTTTTTTTTTTTTTTTTTTTTTTTTGAGATTTTTTTAATTTACCATAGGAATTCCATAATTCTAATCTGAATTTAGGAAAATTAGTAGAATAAATTATTTTAAAGTATGTGCTGATAATTTCAAGTGCAGCCCGGCTGTACTTGCTGTATCCCATGAACCGCCACTGAAAGAACCGATACCGATAGATAAAAAAATAGGAGGTATCGGCGCCGATACTATCGGTCGATCCCTACAAATTTCATTTCCTGCATTGCTACCACCGCGTTTAACATCTGTGTTCCTTTTGTTGTCGACATTAATTCTAAGACTCTCATAGTTCTACTTACTTTCTTATTTGCACCCATGATGTTGTTGTTTCTTTTCTTCAAACGACTCAGATAGAACAAAAAGTTTAAAATAAAACGTTGTGCAAGAGCGCTATATCTGTGGGAAATTGTTTTGATGAGAGTAGACCTCGGAAAATGAATGATTCTGTTTGTCCAGTTTTGGTCTCAACTATTCGACTTGAACTAATTTTTAAAAAAACTTTATAGTTTTACCAGAGAGAGTACAGAAACAATTCTTCGAAGAGAACTGGCAATTCCTCTTATTTTTCAAATGGGATTGATTTTCTGTTTCGAGGCTAGCTGCAGATGCTTGAATTTCTACTTGGTTCTTAGGAAATCAACCGTACGAAGATTAAAGTTTGTCCATGAATATTTGAAAATATCTGAATCCATGGACATTGCTGATTGCTTCTCCAGTTTCAAGTTTCGGACGATGATTTAAACAATGCCAAACTACTGTGGAAATTTCTAAAACAAACGCTGCACAACACTCGGGCATAATACTTGCTCCACCTCTGGCAAGTCCGACAAAATATTCTCAGAGATATTTATCATGAAATCAGTGTTTCTCTAAGTATTTTTAGCTTTCTGTTATAGTCTAAGCGTCTTGACTTAGAAGTTCGGCTATATGTATAAGAAGGTGAGAATTGGTTCACAATCACATGATTGTCCATCTCACATTTTAAATATATAAACAACAACTTAAAAAATAATTCTATAGTAGTTTTGTTACTGAGAGTGGTCAATGCATAAATTAGTATTGAAATTTTATTATTGATTTCAATAATGCGTGTTTAGGTTTTTTATTAGTTGGAAGGGGCAAGGGATTGAATTCCTAGTCGAGTGTACTCTGCTATCAGTTCATTGGGATAATTTCAACTTCTACGGTATCCATTGAATTGAACTGGTACATTGTTAGTGCAAGATGACTATACAAGATTTTTTTTCTCTTTTCAGAAAATAAGTTAAAATCTACAATATAATAATAATAATAATCTCATTTAAGTTCCGGAACGTCGTTCCGGTTCGCAAAAAAGTACCGGAACGTCGTTCCGGCCCACTACAATGTATAATTTTTGGAAACAATGTATAATTTTTGGAATTTTAGTAAAAAAATCTCCTATACTTCTACTCAACGGACGCTTTCTTGAGGCCATAATCTCTATTCGAACCAACTCGACAGCGCAACATACTAGTAAAAAGCACGAGCGTCTACACCCTGGGAATTGTGAGGAAAGAGACAGCTTGTGTCCCTCCTTGAAATTTTATCATTAGTAGAAAGTAAGATTTTTGTATACATCATAGCTTAAAAATACCACAGGTGGTCATGAAAGCAGATAACACTTGGGGATTAGAGATGAGACGGGCTCAGCCCGAGCCCGAGCTCTGGCTCTGTAATTCACAATTGCATTCGGGCTCGGGCTCGTGAAAAATTTCTATTTTATTGAACATTCTGCCTGAAACAGATTTTTAAAAAGTTATTCATATGGAAAATAAAAGTACTTATAAAAAAAAAATAGCGGCACGGGTGCCTAGAAGGCGCGTGAAGCTCTTTGGGTATTTCAAAACGGCGACTTTTATTGCTTAGTTAGTCATGAGATCCGACATTATTTCATAAACATAGATATAAAGAATTAGAAAGTGCATTAAAAATTTGCAACTATATTTGTCTTTAATTTGCACAAACGGCAAAATTTATTGTATTCTATCAAAGAATTACTTCTTTGAATTTTATTTATCTTTAGCTAAAATTTCGGGCTCCGACTTAAACAATATTGCTCGGGCTCGGGCGGCTCGGGCTCCGACTTAAACACTATTGCTCGGGCGGGCTCGGATTAAAAGTCTTCGGGCTTGGACGGGCTCGGGCTTCAAAAAATGAGCCCGAACTCATCTCTATTGGGGATACTTCACAGAGTACAACGGAAACGAGCTGAAGTTACAAGGAGAATTTTTATTATCAAGGAAGTGGGATTATTCCCCAGATGTGTGTTTTTCTGGTGTGTAGGCGTGTCGAAAGTCACCTCGGGTTACTGATTAAAGGCACTTTTAAACCTTTTATTGACTTTTTTTTTTTTTTTTCGTTCTCAACATGAAAAGGTCTAGCCTTTCATTTAGTATGTGGCATGTCATCAGAGGAGTGACATGCCACAGTGTGTAAAAAACACATGTGCAGATTCTCATGACAATGTTAAGCATTTTGTGGAAGATATAATTTTGAAGACTACGGAATGAAGCAACCAATAGTGTATCAAATGAAGATTGTTATCCTAAAGTACTTGTAAATCAGTGAAATAGTGGAATACTTCAAGAAAAGCAATTTTCTGTGGAATATGCAAAATCTACACCGCAATGCCAGCTTGAAAAAATGAAGATTCATATGTATAATATAGTGCATAAATCAATGGCAGGAATTGAAGAGACAAAAAGAGCAACTTATTCCTCGAACTATAATTTTTCAAACAGAGTTTGCTGAGAATTTCTGTATAAAACATCAAAATCAGATTATGTCAGCGCACTAGATGACAGATTCTCCTTCAAAAATAACTATGTACACAGATATCATCACTATACATCAGTGCCGGATTAAGACAGCGCGGGGCCCGTAGCAAGTGTTACCAAGGGGCCCCCTGCTCAGTGACGCACCTATATATATATATATATATATATATATATATATATATTTAGGGGGAGGAGTTCACCCTCACATTAAAGTAATAGAGCTAAATTAAGTGAGAAAATAAATAGTGCTAATTATATTACAATTTATGTTTAGAGCTAATTGATGGTATTACTAATGCTAATTAGATGTAAACAAAACTAAAAGGTCCCACGTGTTATATTTGCGAGAGGTTTATCCCAGCCCTTCCTCCACCTTGGGTGAGCTAATCTGTAGGTTTTGTGCGATAATAAAATAAAACACAACTTTTACGAATTTTCTTGATTCAAAATGAAAAAATTTGAGTTAAAATAGTGTGCGGAAAAAATGCCGCAAGACATAGACAGTGAGTAAATAGATAGTGAGACTGGCGATATTTAAAGTTATTTATTCGTACAACTCAGGTTTTTTTTAATGAATGTTAATGTTCATGGATATATATTTGGAATTTCTAACACTTCCCACCTTTCCAATATGCAAACATATAACTAGACAAGTTTACACACATAAAATAATAATTGTTTCTGTAAAATTTTTAGAACCTCCGAAATCAATATGTATTTTAAACTGTGTCTTTAAACACTATTTTTTCCCCTATAAAAATACATGCTTGTAAAATTATTTCATCATATATCTGGACGGTCTTTACTAATTATAGGTTACATATTTTTAACTTCTCTTAATTTATTTAATGGGTTAATTCATAAGAAATCGAACTGAGGATAGATAGATCTAGCACAATAATACCTCCACCATTCAAAATATACTGCATACACGGAAGGCATTTAAACTGTACATGCTTGTACAGGGGGACTGTTACTTCCACATACCGCTTGGGACACTTCTAAAGGTCATTTCGTTAGTGTTCTACAAGCATATGTACATTACTTTTCAACTTATCCTCGTTAAAATGATATAAAATATTTTCCTCAAAAAAATCTTTATAAGAGGAATAGAATAATCTATATAATAAATAATAAAAAATTCTGATAAAACATTCATTATCGTATTACGTTCAAATGTTTTTGCAAGACATAATAATCTTAAATGTAACAAGTAATTTGTGAGTTTCTTTGTGGGTCAAGAGTATCCGAAAATTCTTTTTGTTTTCAGTTTGCCTGAGGTTATGGCTTCTCGGATACCCCGACCGTGCGAAGATCCTCTCGGTTCTAATTATTTTATTTGAACGAACGTACTGGCATTCGTGCTCTTGACCTGTGGTTTCGACCGGCCGAAAATGAATTCTTTCATATTTAACGTAGTTAATTTCCGAGATTAATAAGATAATTTATCGTAATAGTGGATTCCCCAACTATAAAAAAATGACTTACATTCTATATATTATTATTGTTTCAAAAAGTAATTCGCCTTTGTTTAAATACTGTAAAATGTAAAATAAATAATTAAGTAAAAACAAATCAAGCCAACTACCAAAAGCCTTCTAAGATGGGTTCACATCCTACTACACCTTCGAATTTCGCCAAAGCCACCCGCCTTTACTGCAAAATAAAAGAACTTTGGGGCTGCCCAATATCTGTTTAAAATACCATCCCCATATTTACTGCAAAACAAAATAACTTTATGTCCAATATTTAAATAAAAATTATTGTTTCGTGGGGGATTATTGTTGATTATGGGGTGCGTTTTTTCCTACAATCTTAATCCTATGGATCTAAGCTCTCGGGGAAATGCAGAAGATAAAACTCGCGTTCCAGAGAACATCTTCAGAAATAGCCAAAAATATTTCCGTTCTATTGAGTCATTTTGAAATGTTTGATTACGACTTCATTAAAAAATTCTTTCCACTTGTTACTGAAAAGTCCCTGAAGTGATCGGGACAGATAGACTACAGACTAATGAATAATCCGGCCCACTGACGGATTAACACAATTTTGTGGGTGGAGGCTTGGATGGAAGATTCATATATATATATATATAAATTTTATGGAAGTAAGTTGGGATTGTTTACAATAATTTCATTTTTCTCGGGAGGGGCGGTCACCTCCTTCGACCCCCTCCCTTTAATCCGCCCTTGATCAGACCCTGAGTCTGTTTTTTTTGTTTCGGCACTTAGTTTTCTTTCTATATTTTGTTTATTTCTGGATTCAGTCTTCAAATAAAGACAAAAATTTAACATTATTGGTAAGGAATCCATTTTCTAAAGGCCATAGGTGGATGGTGCAAAGATCTGGATACCTCTCCTCCGTTTGTCCGAGTTTCGCTTTTAGTCAACGAAAAGATAATGATACAGCCCTTCTTTCTGTCTTTCTTCTACAGCCTTTCTTCTGTCTGTCCCACCTTTTGGATGCTCGCTGAAATTTTTTTCCGAGAACCGTGTTTTTGTTCCACAGTATTGTTGGATATACTCTTGTGTGTGTCCTTATTGCTGACTTACTAGCTAGAATACTCATTCACTTTCGTCTAGGTAATGAGTTGACTAAATAATGCAGGCATGCAACAGCCACATTAAATATATTAATGACTATGTCATTTTATCGCTCACCCCCTTTTGAAAATGTGACATAAAAATGAGACACGAAAATGCGTTACGAAAACGCGACATAAAAGTAAGAATAAATGTCCGCTGAAAACGTTAGTATGTGTTACGTAAACCGCCGATTTCTATAAGCTCCGTAAGGTTGCATTTATTTGATAAATTGATTGTTTAAAAATTACATCCGTTTATTTAAATACTATTAGTTCACAACAGCTTTAATCTATTGTTACAATATTTCGTAAGCTGTAGAATATGCACCACAAGTATATTTTACATATATTTAAATACTATTAGTTCACAACAGCTTTAATCTATTGTTACAATATTTACTAGCTGTAGAATGTGCATCACATGCATTTTTCTATAAATAGGTTACAATCTTAAAAATTTCAACATGGGGTTACCAGGTGAAATACACGATAGATGAGAGATAAAATGACATAGTCCATTAATATCGTTTTAATATGGCAATCATGAAACTAAAAAAATTAGGGGGGTTCAGGGGGGTCTCCCATTGATGAGGCTCGAACAGCCGAGTTATACATATATTCTTTCAATGAGTTGTCTACAACTGATTTACAGTTCCACTATATAGATCTTCAGAAATTGTCTTATCCAAAAAATAAATAAATAAATAAAAATGACAAGAAAGAAAGAAAGAACGAAAGAAAAAAAGATTTACAAGATTTATCTGTTGCCTTAAAAAATCAAGAAAGATAAATCATGCCAAGCTCATAGATTATAAAACACTTTCCAATACAAAATATTTTTGCGCCAAATCTGCTATGTATTTTAGTTAAAACTGGCGAGATTTCGTAGATAAAAAAATGTTGTATTATCACTGTAAATGCAATTTTATGAGACCCTGTAAAAGACCATTAATTTTTTTTAGCGTTTAACTGAAGAATATAAAAATTTTAAATTCATTGTCTTGTGCTAGAAATGTATTAGTGTCTCTCAAATGCCACATACTGCAATGGGAGTTCTTTTGAATGCTCCTGTAGAACTATTAATAATACGGACGTTATTCTCAATGGAGAGCATCATTTTGAGAGCCTTAGTAATATATATGCCAACTTTGTTTTCTTTCAAAAATCGAATATCTCTAAAATATGTTTTCAAGAATGACTGCTGATTCAGTCATTCCTGTATCAACAGATACAGGGGGAGACCCCCCCCCTAACCCCCCTTTTAGTTCTGTTTTTTAGACTGTGCAATACATTGGATTTTTTTTCTCCTGTAAAAGAACTATAAATGCTACACACACCATTTTCAATATGGTACGTGGTACTGTACATAGAAAAAACATTAATTTCGCACAAATCAATGTATATCCACAGCAGTTAGAACACTGGATGGGTAGACATCAGAACAGACAAATAATCGAAATCATAAGGACGTTAACCCGTTTTGGGTTCTAATGCATTAACAAATTTTCGTCGGTCGGAGACCCCCTCATACTCCAAGGCAGATAGCCCTTAACAAAACACAATACAATAAATCAGTTAATTCAAGTGCGAGAAACGAATTTTCAAAATTTCCGAAGAAATCGACATAGCTTAATATAATTACATTAGACATTTTTCGAGGTACTACATTATTATCCAGGCCATCCGCCAAGACGAGCAACTTTTTCGCCAAGATAAATGCCGGACACATGAAATTATTGATGGTTCGGAATACGATTACCAACAGTTTGCCAGGAAATTTGCGGGAAAAATAGTTTGGCGTTAATGACCGCCGGGATAATACGTAAATACCTTTTTCGATTTATCGTAAAATAATAAAAATATCGCCAAGTTTGGTTCATATTTCAAAGCATTTTTTTCGCACCCTATTTGGCAATTTATCGCAAAAGTCGCCAACATTGCCGGCTTTTGGTTCAAATTTTGAAGGAGGCACACGATCGTCGTCGGATTATTAGCTAATCATATTGTAGGATAGTATTATATGCTTAAAATAGATGCCTGTTTCTAAACTGCCATTGACCGTATTGTATAGAAATTATTTTGAGTGCTCCCGTATAGAAAAACTTTTAACTATACAGACACTATTTTCGATGCAAAGCTTCATTTTGTAATCCTTCATAACATCCAATTTTGTTTCATTTCAAAGAGCAGAATATCTCTAAAACTAGAAGTCAAAGCCTTTTGTGAAGGCAATTACAACGGGTGAGAGAAAAAACATTTTAAGGAAATTTGTCTTTCATTCAATATATTTAATTTTCATCCACCTAAAATAAATAAGTTCATATTCAATTTTTATTACAGACCCAAATTGAATTTCATGCTCATCTGGAAACACGCGGAATCTTTTCGCAGTCGAAAGCTTTCGTTTTGTATACATAAACATTCGAATATCCAATAGACGATTTATTTGTGGGGGGGAAAATAATAATAAACTGTGTAATCGGGAGAAATTATTTTAAACGTATTGGAATCCCCCCAATTGTATGACGTCATTTTCACTTAAAATAGGTCATTTTGTCACGCAAATGATTCAATTTTTTGACTCTCGGAAACGAAATGGTGCTGAAAATAGCGAAAAATCGCTTAAAAATGAAGGAACGGGTGGATTTTAAGATTTTAAAATTGACAGATTGTTTTCTATATTTTTTTACAAACTTGTGAAAAATTTCAAGCGGATCGTACAAACGATGTAGAAGTTTTTAGGCTTTTTGTCCTTGACTTTGTAATCTTTTTGCAGTCATAGAGGAAAAAGTTTTATCTTGAAGTCGGGGTTCAGCGCAACTACAAGGGGTGATCAAATGAAAAGGTACCAAACGTCGCAACAACCTAACCGTTATCATATTTGTCCATGCAGCTATATAAGACCACGTATCGAGACATCTAGGAATGCGATTGGAGCCTTTTGTGTGGATAGGAACATGCGGGGGCCCGCAGGAGAGAGCAGAAACTCTTGTAAAAAGCACCCTACTACGTCCAATTGACGCGGCAGTGCGTGTGAGGACAGGATGGTGTTCCCATTGCAAAATTCGGCGATTTAGGGGCAGCGAGGCGTTATCCGATTTCTGACAGCGGAAGGTGTTAAACCGGCCACTATTCATCGCAGGATGATGATAGTATACTGAGAAGGCTGTGTGTCCCACAAATCAATGACAAAATGGAATGTCCGTTTTCGCCAAGGAACTGGCCAAGTTCAAGTGGGAGACGTTGGACCATCCGCCCTACAGTCCGGACATGTCGCCCTGCGATTTCCATGTGTTGGGTTCACTGAAGAAACCACCTGAAAGGGAAGCGCTTCTATGGTGTATATTTTGAATAAAGTCTACATTTGTACCCACCGTTCTCACCTTTTCATTTGATCACCCCTTGTAGTTAGCAGGATGATACGCTTCAAAGAAAAACTTCCCATAGAGCGCAATGTATTGGGACTATTTTGAGTGCTCCTGTAGAAAAAAATCAATAAATGCTACATAGATCCTTTACAATAGGGTACATGGTACTGCAGATAAGAATAACATATATAAATTTCGTAGAAATCAATGCCTATACACGCGAGTCAAGGACGGACAGACAGAGAAACCGAAATCTTAAACACTTTTCTACCTTGTTGGAAAGTGTCAAAAAAGCTAGATCTTGAGAGGGAAAGACGAAAACTTTCAAGGTAAAGGCGCGGGGCCCCCAAAAGCGCGGGGCCCGTAGCATTTGCTAAATCTGCTATATTGTTAATCCGGCACTGCTATACATAAAGGAAGATGTCTTGACTGAATGACTGACATACGATCACAGCACAGCCAAATCTACTGGAGATATCAGGGAGTTTTTGCCTAGCGGTTTTACTCACCGTAACGCTAACCTTAAACGTCATAGGACAATACAGCGCATGCGCCCGTATAAAGTTTACGGTATCTGAACTACTAACAAAAAGAGAGTTTTTGCATAAAGTTTTTGCTCCCTAAGCATTTATCAGATTATATTCTTCTTTTCTTTTTTGTGGTTGTTTTCCCTTGAAAATTTCCCCCATAATTGCATTGCATTATTTTTAGAAATTATCGTATAAAATGTTAAGCAAAATGAATTTATAAAATTAATGAAATCCTCAGAAAATAGTTACAAACAAATTAAAGCATAATTTTTTATTTTAAGGAAATGAAAAATTAAAATACAAACTTCTTATTTGTTTATTTTTGCACGTATTTTTTCTTTTTGAATTTTTTGTGTAGTTGGACAGTTTAGGAAAATACGGTTGAATTTTTCACGAAATTAGTTTTTAAAATATTTAAAATCCCCATAAACTATTTTTTTCAAATGCAGTACGAACCACTAACATGGAGCATTTGTTTGAGCAGTAATTAGAACTAGGTTTGTTTAAAAAATAAGTTTATTTAGTGTCCTATAGAATTATTTTTTAAGTTGTTGTTCTCAAAACCAAACAGAACACATCCCTAGCAGCAATCTTTGCTCGGGCTTTACCAGGCCAATGATCGGTGCATCGGCTATTCATCGCCTGATCATTACTGGTCATCCTTAATTTTTCGTATGTTCATCTTTTCCCGATGATCGAATCTTTACACTGAGGTCTGATAGGCGCTTTCAAGATTACGAAGGGTAAAGCGAGCAAACAGGTTTATATCGGTCTTTCTCACAAGTAGCTGAACGGCTCGATATCTCCATTCCTTCATTAATGTGCAAAGAGCATCATATGCACACCATATGTTTGTTTTAAGGTTGCTGATTGGCTAAGCTATTACGCGGAAGCAGTTTGAACAGTTTTCGCAAAATCTCAATATCTAATCCAAATTTTAAGACACTTTAGGGGCATAGTTTAAATTGTACGACCACCTATCGTGTCACTAAATTTTGCTTTATTCACTTAAGTCGTATGTGATGCCCCGACAAAAATTTACGCAGTTTGAAACGATTTTCAGAAAAAATCTCAAACTATTTTTTTTTTTTTTTAATCCAACGATTATAGCTTAAGGTGAGTGATTGCCTATCATGTCAGTAAATTTCATTCCTTTCGCTTTAGTCACTTTTACGTGATGTGCGAATAAAAATTTACGCAGTTTGAAACAATCTTCGAAAAATCTCAAAATCTATAGAGAGATTTTTAAAATATTCATTAGAATGAATATTTTTAAATAACTATACTTTAAGTTAAGTGACCACCTATCATGTCAACAAATTTTATTTAATTCGCTTCAGTCAATTTTACGTGATGTGCGAATAAGAAAAGACAGAACAACAGACAGACAAACTTTTTTTTTTTTACGGCCGTACACAGGTCCAAAATGCTTAAAACGGATAGAAATCGCAAAATCTTTTTAAAATTTTGAGTAGTGTGCAGGAAACGTCTAGTTTTATTTAAATAGAAACTTAAATGTTCCAATTCCGAACTTGAAACAACAATCACTTCCAATTTTAGTCTCGCCAATAACTCAGACCCCCGTCTAGTGGTTAGAATGCCCGGTTACAAAGCGTTAGTTCTCCAGTTCGAAACCAAGTCTCGGAAGCTTGAAAAATGAAGTTAAGATGGCAGCATTAAAATTCAAAGAGAAGAGGAAGAAGTTCGAATTTGCATTTTTTTTTTTTTTTTTTTTTTTTTACTTTAAAAAAATTTTATCTAGCTGGGATATACCCCAATTTTTATCGATTGTTCAGTTTAAAACTCTTATCAAAGGTCATAGGCTTCACATCCTAAGTTGCAAGGTGCTTGCTCTTCCGAGATGAATATAACCCCAATCGCATCGGCTTTACAACGGCTCTACGCCCAATTTCCCCCCCTTGCCGATGATCCAACCCTACTATTCTTGAGAGGACGTGCCCGAGAAAAATCCGAGATAAGAGCCCCCGACGCGATGAAGAACCTTGCATGGCACGCACTGCGCTTCCTCCCTGTCCGATCATCGGCGTTTCAGGAACCGATGACCGTTTGCTACTAGGGATATACTCAACGGCCATTAAGTTGTGGCTAGTACAAAGCTAAAAAAAAACAGTGTTCGCAATATCCCAAATGGGAATGCGAGGTAAGAACTTTATCCAAGATGCATGCCGGTTTCATTTGAATATATTAAAATTGAAACTATAATTTTCTTACCGCCACACCACATATTCCTGGGGAAAGAGCATGAAGAACATTACGGCAAAAATATAAATCCAAGGAGAGACATTTTACCTTTTATTTTCCATATCAGGCACAAGAAATGGATTTAATAGCACCAATTTCAAGTAGAGACCCTCAAGATACTTGATCACAGTTGACTTCTAGTATTCATATATATATAGCACGATCAATAATCAAAAACATCACGAAGCTAAAAAAATTCTTTTTCAAAACGGCCAAGTGCACACCTCTACCTTCGAAATTCCGCGCGACACAACAAAAAAACAAAGCGCCGAAAGGCAACCAGTAAAGATGGAGACAGCGCCCATTTTGGCGATGAAACCACACGCGCAAAATATTTTTGTTTTATCACACGGTTTTAAGAATAAAATTTGCACTTCGCCGTTTTGAGAAGGAATTCTTTTAGCTTCGTGATGTTTTTGAATTATTAATCGTGCTATTGTAATAAGCCTGTAGAGAGCGCAGCAAACGCCGTGAAACGGCACAGAGTGATGTAAGACGGAGAACGAGTGGGACCGTTGTTCTGGGAACAACGCATGATGAATACTGCGGTGCGGCAGTGCAATTATAGTAAGATTATTGTAAATATATGTAAATAATGACAGTAAATTAGTCAAGAATATCACCGAGTAATTACTGTGTGATAACGAGCAGTTGTCTGTAAGAGAGAAAGACAACACTATATATATATGAATACTAAAAGTCAACTGTGATCAAGTATCTTGAGGGTCTCTACTTGAAATTGGTGAAATTAAATCCATTTCTTGTGCCTGATATGGAAAATAAAAGGTAAAATGTCTCTCTTTGTATTTATGTTTTTGCCGTGATGTTCTTCATGCTCGTCCCCCAGGAATATGTGGTGTGGCGGTAAGAAAATTATAGTTTCAATTTTAATATATTCAAATGAAACCGGCATGCATCTTGGATAAAGTTCTTACCTGGCATTCCCGTTTGGGATATTGCGAACACTGTTTTTGTTTAGCTTTGCACTAGCCACAACTTAATGGCCGTTGAGTATATGTGTTCTGTTTGTTTTTGAGAACAACATAACTAACATTCCGCCTTTAGGACAACAATACCAGTATTTCTCCAACTTAGATCTGCAGTCTGCTTCCCATCAAATTGCATTGCCCGAGGAGTACAGGCCAGTTATGTCATTTAACACTCCTTTTGGTGCTTATTGCTATAATAACTTAGTTTTCGGTCTCAAGAACTCTGCGTCAATTTTTCAACATTTAATTGATAAAATCATTGATGAGATAAATATTCCAGGCATCCTAGCATATCAAGACGACATAGTTGTCGCTGCTAACACTTTTGAAGAATCTGTTGAAAAACTATCTAAATTGTTTGAGTGTTTCCAAAAATATAATTTAACTTTGTCTCCAGCTAAGTGCAATTTTCATAACACAAGCATTAATTATTTGGGTTTTGAAATATCTAAACACATTGTTTAACCGATTAAACAAAACATCACAAAAATTACTGGATTTCCTATTCCAGATACAAAAAGATTTAAAAAATTCATTGGCTTATGCGGTTTTTATCGACATCTAATTCCAAAATTTGCCCAATTGACAGCAGATCTCAATGACCTTACTACCCCTAAAGCACAGTTCAAGCTAACAGAAAAGCATAAGGAATCATTTAGCAAATTGCAGGAGATATTCTTTAAAGAACCATTTCTTAGACAACCCAACTGGCAGGAGAAGTTCTACCTTAACACTGATGCTTCAGCCTCTGCCATTTCGGCGTGTTTGTTGCAGAAGTTTGATGGTGAATTGCTTCCCGTCTCCTACTTTTCAAAAACTTTAAACAAACACGAAAAGAATTACCCAGCCATTAAACTGGAACTTATGGCCATAGTCAAGGGATTTCAAGCGTTTAAATATTATCTCTTCAACAGAGAATTTGTTGTACTCAGTGATAGCGAACCACTTAAACACTACAAGAGGATTTCTTCTCCTACCGACCATACAACTCGCTGGTTGTTAGCCCTCAGTGAATATAACTTCACATTTCAGCATATTACTGGACAGAAAATTGTCCTCGCTGATTATTTCTCCAGAATTCCCGTGGAGTTACCGAAGAAGGATGTCGAAACAGAACCTAACCTTTTAAAGTCAAATGAAATTTTACCTGTTGAGGAAATTTATCACTCTCAAAAGTTCTGCAATCAAATGTCACATACTGCGAACACAAAAGATCCGTTGCTAGAAATCTCGCCCCAGACTTTTCTACATGAACAACTAAATGATCCTGAACTGAGAAAAATATACAACATTAAAATATGAAAACAGTTGAAGAGACATCAGGACTTTCAAATTTCTCCAAATAATCAACTTCTCTACAAGAATATAAAAATCAATCACTCGGAGCAGTGCAAATTCTTTGCACCAAGACTGGTCGTTCCAAAGTCACTCATTCCAAAAGTTCTCAGAATAACTCACATTGGACATCTTGGAATTGCCAAAACTTACGCACTACTTCAGGAGAGATATTTTTGGAGAGGAGCATATCAGGATACTAAACAGTATGTTGAGTCTTGCACTATTTGTCTCTAATCGAAACCACAGAAGATTCCACGAGCGCCATTTCAAGATACATTTGTACAAAGTCATCCAGGAGAAATGATCTCTATGGACCTAAATTGGCCCCTTTAAAAAAAAAGATGTACATATTAACAGTAATTGACATTTTCTCAAGACACATGGAACTGTATCCACTAAAAAATATCACTGCAGCAACAGTTTCAGAAAAATTTCTAAAATATATATCTACACATGGGCGACCAGCACAGGTTTTATGAGATTTGGGACACCAATTAATTGCAGAGATTTTCAAATTCGTGAACAAAATGTTGCAAATCAATCTTATGCACACCAGTGTAGCACACCCACAGGCAAATGGAATTTCAGAACGCATCAACACCAGTATTAAATCCACTATCAATGCTCTGCAGCTTGAAGGCCATTCTTTTCTTCATGCCATTGATCTACACAAAGCAATTTAAAATGCTTCAAAACATCCAACAGGATTTTCGCCTAACAATTAAAAATTATTTTTAAGGTTTTTTAGAATTTTCACCCAAACACGGAGTAGGGACAAAAAACGTTCTTTTCACATTTTCCTTCGTATCACAAGAAAAAAGAGATGCCGCTAAATTCTTGAGTGCTGTTAATTTCAGACAAAATTTTCGTCTACCTGGTGAATAGACGAATGAATTTTTAAGGGTTGCCAGATTAAACGTGAAAAGTCGCGACGGTTTGCCACTTTTTGGTGATTTATCGCCAAATTTGGCATTTAAAAAAATTAAGTTCCCAAAATTGGAGCCAGCTTATCTATATCTTCCATGTTTGTCGAGAAATTGCCTAACGCTACTGTTTATTTAATTGGAATGATGGTGTCTATATTCATAAAAATAAAGGTGAAGTATACTTAGAATATGTCTCGCGAGAATTGAAACAGATTTAGTAGGTGATTTTAATATAGATTCCGATTTTAAAGAAGTATTTTATGGAACAAGAAAGCCAAATACGACACACTCGCGGATTATGATGCACATTCCAAGCAGTATTTAGAAAGATCAAGTATAGATAGAATATGCCTAACGAATACTGTAAAACAGTCTTTAAGGTGATTAAATCTAAAAATATGTTTAATATTTATTTATTTTCCATTTGTATTTTTTTGGTTTAGCAATATCCATTCCGTGCGAAGAACAGGTACTTCAGCTAGTATATTATAAACTGATAATACTGATGAACTGCAATCCCAGTGTTATGGGTTAAATCAAATGTACAAAAGCATTCCTCTGTAGAAGTTCAAGTATTTAATAATGCAATACTGGAGAAATTTTAAACGATACATCAAGTTCTATCTGGATGGATGGTGTTGCTGCACGTTTCAAAAATCAATACTCAATGGCATATATATGACTGCCAACCCGTTATAGGACAGCTGGAATTTCTTTGAATAATACCATGGTAAAATTCCCCATGATGGTGTGGGTGCAGTTTTGAAAAGGTGTGTCGGGAGAAAGGTTTAAGTGGCCAGGTTGTTATTAAAACACCATTAGATTTCTGTAATGTAATAAAAATGTTGGAAATGAATATCTGCACTTTATTTATTCCAAAGGAGACTGTGGAAGTTGCTGCAATTAAACTTTCAAAGGAATTTAAAGATATCAAGTCCATATTAGGAATTTAACTATCCTGCTGCATTAAAAAGTTTGGGATATCTTAAAATTGGTTTGCTTCTGATATGATCATTTATTCAAAGAAAGAGATGGTTTCTTTGTCTAGCAAGTTGCCAGAGAAAAATCCTGAAGCTAACAATAATAATTTGTGGAGCTCAGGTAACTGGTATCTAGTAAACTATGAAGTAGTATCCTGGAGAAATTAGAAAGATTCATAAAAAAGACCGCTTTGAAGTGTCTGTTATGATACCTTCAGGAGCATATTATAAATGGCCCAAACAGCATGACCAAATGTGTTATGAAAAAAATATATAAATAAATAAAAATGATAATTTAAAAAACTTGGGCTTTCTGGGGTTATAGACAGTAAGAATATTTAAAATTCAACTTGTAAATAAATTTTTTGAAGCTATTGTTAGGTTGAGCCTGTAGGTAATGTGCAGAAATTTGTATACAGCCCCAATGCAGATAAAAAGCCTTTATTAAGAAAGTGTGATTCCAGAAAAATCTGCAGGTGTTAAAAACCGTTCATTAGTGACCACCTGAAGGTCGACTAAAAACATGCGGTATTCTCAAAAGAATTTAGCACAAAAGTTGCGTCAGGAGTTTAATAAAAGCAAGTCTCAAAAAATATACGGAATTGAACAGAATAAGGGATAATGTTGGAAGGAATGGAATTCATGCACGTGCAAAAGTCATTGATATCATAGAAAAGTGTACTTCAGCTAAATGTCAGGACAGGAAATTTATTAATAATTTTAAGCGTTGCGCTCGGAAGAGTTAAAAGAAATCTTGGTGAAAGTCGAACATATAAATTTCATCTTTTGGCGTTCTTTGAAAAGAGTGGGAAAAACGAATGTCCGCTGCTAGAAATCATTTTTGTGTATCGCGGGACGCCTTGCAGTTTTACAATAGAGAAACCGCGAAAGAGGGGGAATCATTGAATGCATATGACCTGTTGTGGTCAGGGCGCAATTTGCGGGAAGCTTTTGATGTTGGTCGGTGAGAATTCGTAGGCAAAGCTTCAGAAAAGGAAAACATATAATAAACATCAAGGGGAGAAAAATTGAAAATAAAATTTAAGAAAAACATGGAGGTGTTGACGATAAGGCTGTAGAAATCCAATGAGAAAGTGTGAGATTTGAGGAATGACCAATGGCAAGTTAGAGAGAGGTAAATTTCGGGCAAAAGAGTTAGTACTGGTCGGTTTAGGAGAATTAGGAGCCACAGAGTGGCTAAACTAATTATTTACGAGTTTAGGGAAAAAATGGGGGACGAAGATTTGAGCAAAACTGGATTGCACAGCCAGAGAAGATAGATTTCCACAGATTTCAGCAGATTCCACAGATTTTTGCAGATGTTATTAGATTTGGAGATTTTCAGTAGATTTTCTCAGATTTCTCAGAGTTTCTTAGAGTTTGAGATTTTTCATCGTTTGCAAAGGTTTTCTTAGTGTATTAATTTTTCGTCGTTTAAGAACTTTCAGAATTTTATTTATGTGATCCTCATTAGTGGATATTTAAATAAGTGTGTTAAAAAAATAAAACTAAAAGATGACCATCCCTTCTCTGCACCGGATTACAGGTAAATCCAGTTGCCATCAATCAATTAAAGAGTGACAAATTTGTAATAATTAATAATATTGTTTATTATTGCTAAAGTAGTTAGAAGGTGTTTTTGGTAAACAATAATAATTTAATTGTTCTAAATTAAGCCATTTTCGAGATCAGTTTAAATATTTTTGTAAATGTAAATAAGATTTTTATATTTAATAAATGTTTGTTATAGTTAATATTTTAAATCCATTTATTTTCTTTCCGCAGAAAACACAACGCAATATCACATTTTATTTTATACTTATTTAGAACAGTTTAAATAACTTTATGAGTTAAAATAAATTACCGATGGGTCTTTATAACAATGAATCCATTTATTTCATATCTTATTTCACGGCCAAACTAAGATTTAAATTATTTCATCCATTTATTACATGTTTTAATATGTCACGCATCGTAACACTATGTTACATTAAGTATAATAAAACACCATAAAAACTGCTGTTTTATGTGGGTTCCTTTTTGTTAAGTTAGTCACACTAACATACATACATTTTATAAAATGTATAATTTCATAAAATGAGCTTGAGATAATAGTTATATGTTCTTCAAAGTGTAAATACTAATTCAAAAATACTCATTTAGTTGTTAAGTGAACTGGCCCCGAGCGACATGGTAAAAGGAATGCCAAAATCAGTTATGATTTCGTGGGGCACACTAATTAAGGTTTGCCCCTGGTGACATAAACTCTAATTGTGGCATTGCCTGTGAAAATGACCTCTTTTTGTCCACTATTCAGAGCATCAGGTCCTTTTTTCTAATGGTGAACTTTTAATTTGAGAAGCAAGCTCAAAATCACTGCTCCTTGATTTTTGCAGTCCTGGGAAATTATCTAGCTCGCTCATTCAGTAGAATCGGCTGCTGTCGTCCCCTTGGGTTGAAAAGCGTTTGAGATTCTATTCTTTTGTTATCTTCGCAGAAGGGGGGGGGGGGGGGGGATTTTTTTTTTCTTTTTTTAGAATCTGATAGTATATGTGGATTATAAATGCATGATCTGTGTTCAAAATCATAACTTTGCCCCCGACTTTTTAAACTAGATGGACAAAATTTTACAACTACCCCCCCAGATTACGCCTATGCTTCAGTATAAGTGTTCTTGAACACAAAATTCAAATGATCTTTTTAATAACTAAATGCACGAGAGGAAGGAGTACAATTTACGAAAAGAAACGTGTCGTTGTCGGTCACCTGGGTGGAGGGGAAAGGGGGCAGTAATGAAATCGTCTGATAATTAACATCTGGATTAGTAACTGTTAACTCATATTATCAAAACAGTTTTGTGATTAGGTACTTTTCGGAATCTGTCCTGAATATGTCAGAACAGAAGCAGAAGGCTTAAATTGAATCAGCCATTTGTTTTCATTGGTTTAACAATTTTCATTTCGTGTGAATAGATTGCAATTCAGCACCAATTTCTATTCAGCTGAATCCGACCTGATCGCTTTCAATCCAGTCGGATTGGCCACATCAAAACGATTCTGCATGTTTCAAAATTAACTGCATGAAAGATGTTTAAGGGAATATAAAGTTTATAAAAAAGACCATTTATTTCTTAGGAAATCAACTTTATATAATTATCAACTCTATTATAACTAAGCAATAATTACGAATAAAATCAAAAATGAAAATCTAGTATCTAGACTAACTAGTGACATTTTAATCTTCATATTAAATAATATGACTAGATTTATAGGTTATTATACATTATACTATACATATTATATAATAATAGTTGCAATAATATTAGATATAATAGTAAGAATTTATTTGTAATCAAAACAATGTATAGCAATGAAATAGTATTTGCATTATTATATACTATATAATAATTTATACTTACGGTTATATATTTAATTTTAAATATTATATTTATAATTTTATTTATAAATATAATATTTGGTATTAATAGAGTTCAGTCTTAATAGAGCTCACAAATGACATCAATGAAAATTATCTTGTAACTTACATTACATTATGTAAAATAATTACTTAAATATAACTTAATCAGCAAGTCTTATTATTATGATGACAGTTATCATAGCTCTCTTTAATGAATGGCACAATATTGAGTATTTTTCAATAAACTTACTTTGAATAATTATTTTGAGTATAATGATTATAAAAAATCAAGTTTGTTTTTTAAACAAGGATGGTAGGAAACAAATAGTGTTAATCGTGTCATCTGCCAATCGACTTCTTGGAGAGTTACTAATATAGCCATCGGCTGAAAAGCCCCTTTCAGTTTCTACGTTTGTCTGTTTTATTGTCAACAAATAGTCATGAACATAAGACAAATATTGTCCTCGAACTGCTTCATTTACATATGTAGTCATTTCATTTTTTAGTTTCATATGTAGCCATTTCCTTTCTTTACCATATCAGGTCATCGGATCCGGTAGACTGGTACTGGGTCTGCCAGATCAGATCCAGTTTTCCGGATTGCAAAGAACGGGTACGAGTACTTGAGCAAGTGAACTATATTTCCATAAAATTTCATTCAAATTAATGAGTCCAAGTTAGAGCCTGTTCCTTGTTAATGTAAATTGATACCGAGAAAATGATACCAAAGTAAGGTATTGGCCCAAATATAACGCAGTTTTTTTTTACTAATCATTTCCTGTTGAAAACCTGGCTCGTACTAAATTCTGAGGCTTAAATATAAGATTTTTCTATTTATCTTGATGAAAAATTTTGAGGCTGCGTTATATTTAGGCTAATACAGTATGTAGAGCAGGGTAAAATAGTAGCATTAGTGGCCTCACCAACCAAAAAAGTAGCCAAAAAATTATATTTTTTCTTAATTTTAATAGCCCAAATAGTAGCATTTTTTTATAAATTCAGTTCGAAAATTTATAATTGGCATCACAGCATTAAAAAAAAAAAAAAAAGCTCAAGATGAAATAATCAAATTGATTTATCTTTTTACCTGCTCAGAATATTTTCATGTTCTCTCTCACATATATACTCACATTTCTCATACATCATTCACTGATTGAATACAAGTAACAATTATAAGTTTTCCAATGACATTATTCTGTAAAAAAGGTGGAGGAAACTGGAATAATGAAAAGAAAAATCTGCCCAACAGGACATTATCTTTTTGACACACTAATAAACAGCACTAGAGAGACTTCTAAGAATCAGTCTGGTAGTGGATAAACTTGGAAAGGAATAAAAACTACAATTGTCATTTTCTGATAGCCAAATTAATTGCCTAGAGTAGCCAATTATTTGAAAATCGCATTTTTTAAATCAAAAAAGTAATATTCCAAGTGGCCCAATCCTTAATTTAGTAGCAACTCCTTTTCAGTTGCTGATGCTGGTGCCACCCTGGTAGTATGTATAAACAATGTTGTTTTTACATTGGTTGTTCATGTTTTTATTAGAAAGAGGAAGATGATCCTTAAAATTCCCCATAGTATGTCATTGCTAATTAGCAGCTAGTGCATATGGAAAAACTATCAAATGAAACATTAAAAACTAAACAATAGAAAGTTATAAATTTATTCTCAAATGCTAATATATATTTGGTTTGGCTCTCACATTTTATGTACATCTCCACATAACAAAGTTAAGAGCTCGCAAAACCCTCAGAACTAACCTAAAACAATTTTTCTCATTTTAAATATTAGTGGCAACTATTCAGATGAATAGGCCACTGGTCATTCCATATCAAAATGTATCAAGCAAAATACATCTCTACTGTAAAGCATACATTTACTCTCTATTATAATATAAAACTATTAATACAGTAAAATAGTACATTGACTTTGTTTCCAAGATCTGGTATCATAAATAACAGTTCATACACAAAACACACACATGTACCACAAAAATAAGTGAAAGTACAAAATATACAGTGAATAAACATGTTCTGAAATGGTTTAACAAAACAAATCAGGTGATTTCATACAATCTTATAACTGAAATTAAGAAAAGTAAATGAAAATTTTATACATTTTTTATACATTCACAGATGCACAGGAATATTACCTGCTTTAACTGATGTAGAGTCAAAAGAAAAATCTTTTTTTGCTTCAATAAATGTTCTCTATCATTGTGTATGGTAAAATTTGTTTTATATGTCTGGGGTGAGAATCATCTACATATTACCATCAAAAAAACAATAACTGTTCAAAAAAGTTAACTAACAATCCTTTCTTTTCACTTTGCATTTTAATTCTGCATGGTTATATATGTAGCAAAATACAAATTTCCATTCATTTTCAGCAAAAGTTGCAAATGTGAAATATAAGCAATATAATGCTAAAAAAATTTCTTTAATTCATAGCTCCTAATTTACTTAGGTTTAAAATAAGCGTTAAGGGACCTTCTACCATTCTATGCATTCATTCCAGGCCTAAATAGCTAAATTCAGTTTTGTAATAATGTACATAATATTGAAACAATCAGATTTTATTCAGCTCAGTACATTGATTGATGTATTTTTTTTTTTTTTTTTTTAAATGCTTTATACAGAAAATTCTAATGTTAAGTTCAAAAGTAAATATGTAGATGGGCCCTCAAAACTTACAAACATTAAACCATAAACATATCTAAGAAACTTCCTTATAAAACAATTAAAACCCAAATATTGCTTCTGTTGACTTTTTTTTTTTTAAGTGTGTGTGTGTGTATCCCCTCACCCACCCACACAAGAAAAAAAAAAGAGGGAATGCATATTACAGATACAAGTAAAGTAAAAGCTACATCAAACATTAAGGCATGAAAATTTCTAAGGTTACAATTCAACATCTGTCTAAGTTGCTGTGTGTGTGTGTGTGCTTTTGGGTGAAAGAATTAAATGAAAATAATGGTGTTTAAAATTATGAAAGCCACTAGATTTTCTTGAAAATCTGAAAAGTATACATGTAACATGATTAGATGTTTCAATTAAATAAATTAAAGCTAATACAAACAGACCAGCTATTAAAAATATCTGCATTTTCTTCGATATCTGACGAAAATGCAAAATAAAAACAGTAGCATATACATGCCTTCCATATTTTAATTTTAACATATTTATACTTTAAACTATATTTGCTAGAAAACAATATACAATAATTATACTTAGCTAAAACAAAAGTACAAAACTATCAAAAGCAGAAATTAATACTTATACTAACAAAGAAAAGTATTTTTTTATGTGTCAACCAACAACTGAAAGTAAAAATTAAACACTTTAAAATTATGAAGAATGTAACCTTTATATAATATGCTTACATAACCAAAAAATATTGTGATGTAATTTAGTTATATTTTTCAAGTTTTACAATACAGATGTTTATTGAACATATTTGATTAAACTGAAAAAAAAAATCTATTAAAAGCAATAAATTAGCTCTAATGATCATGATTGTTTTTAAGTTTTCAATAATTTATTTTTTACGAATCTCAGGGTTCTCCCCAGGCCTTTCTGTCTGGTTGCATTGCTCGACAAGTTTTACTGACTGCCCAGCAGAAAAATCAGAATATCATTTCGGATGCCTTAATTCAATAGAATTACACATTGCCGCTTCAAAATGCCATCTAGCTGACAAAAATTTCTGGGGAGATCACTGAATCTGCAAGAATTTGTTAAGAAAGTAGTTATTGCTTAAATTAAGCAAGTTGTCACATTTTACTCCCGGCAAACAAACATGTTTTCTATAATCTGACAATAAATACTTCGTAAATATAAAATCAAGATTGTGAAACATGTTTATTCAATATAAATCTTCTGATTAAAAATACCTGAATGACGATTCTATGCACAATATATGTGTGCAAATGTGTATGGAATAAAATAAAATAAAGGAGTTAATCTTCAAGACTAATTACATGTGATCACTACATACTATCAAATCATGAGCACTGACCAAAAGGCATTGCATAGAATATAAAATAATGAAGATTGTTGTTTGGGAGCTAATAATCCTGACTATCATAACTCATAGAAGTAACAGTTTCTCAATTCACAAAATATTTAAATTTTCAATGAAATAACGGAAAATTTCCAAGATATCACAATGATAACATCTTGTGAATAATTAAGATTCTGAAGCTTTCACAAAAGCAGGCTTCATACAATTTTTACATTATATCCATTTTAAATACCACATATATCAACTCTCTTGAAGTGAGCTGATGATACTGAATAATTGCATTAGTACAAGAAATTTAGATATACTCAATCTGCACACGTTGAAAGGTTTAATATCCTTAAAATTTAAATACAACAGGCATATTATTACTGTTATCTTTTTTAGATGTAAAATATCATGTTTTACTGCTTATATTATTGCCTACATTTTATATTAATTAAAACACATAAACATACTTTAAAAAAAAAGAAAAGCTTTTATGTAATATTCAGTTTTGTTTCCCCGTTACTGATTAGAATTGCTGAAACTGCATGTTTAGTAGTAAAGCACAAAAATTCTTAACTGTTTTCAAGACACTCAGATTGTTATATTACAATGGGGGGGACTGATATTCACAGGCAAGTAACCAAAACCACAAAATAAAAATATATTTATGCAATAAATGCAAGTCATAAAAAAACTTAAATATAAATTGTATTTTAAATAGAGATTATGAAATTGCACATTTTTTAATATTGTCAGCTATAAAAATAAAATAATATATTGCTATTTATTTTAATTAAAATATGTACAAGCAAATACTTTTTAAAACCATAAAAATTCAATTTCGTGTTAAATTTTTTTTAAATGACCATAGATTAAAAAAAAAATAAATGTTAGTAAAATGGAAGTCAAGATCAAGGACTAACTGTTAGTAAACTAAGCATGGGCTGCAATGTATCAAAAGTAAATTAAAATATTTTTCTAATTTTTAGTCCTGCAAACTTGAACTAAAATTATAGTACTATCAGCTGAATCAAATGGAAACATCCAAGCTTATCAATATGTCATCTTCAATTGTTTCAAAAAAACAAAAGCATTTAAGGAGTACTAAGTAAGACAACTAATTCTTGAGTTTCTACTTCAAGTACAACATTTTACAATAATAAAAACATTACTACAGAAAAAAATAAGAGCAAATTGTACAATAATCCATTTTGTTTTTCTCATAAAATAATGCAGTGCATTTAATAAACTATATTTGTTCACAAAATAGTTCTCATTAGTAGTTAACAATCAATTACAAGGCAAAAAACTAAACAATTAAAAATGCAAAAATTAAAATGTTTATTATATGAAAATTTAAATCTTGCATGTATAATTCAATCCGATGAAATGGTTAATATTCGTTATAAATGTTATTATAACTATTTTTCTATAACAATTGTACTTTAAAAATAAAAGACCTAGATAATATATCATCAGATATAAACACTCTTGCTAAAACTAAATCAATTACTCAACAGAAAGATGCTGGTATCGGTTATTTTTCAATTCGACAGTACAAAAATATAACTTTCTACTCATTCAATATTGCTAGACATATTTCAAATAGCTAGTTATTTCACTTAACAGAGTTCAAAACTTAACTAAAATATTAGCTTATGACAGAAGTCTCAGGGGTTGTAATGAGTATGGATCTACATTATATTTCATTTTCAAAATAAGAGAAAATTAAAACGTGGGCAATCAATACAAAAATTATACTTTAAGTTGTATATATGCAACAATGTCCTTTTAATGGTTTGCACCAGTGATTTTCAATCCAAAGACTTAAATAGAATAAAATATTTTTTTCAAACTTAAAATAACTAATTTCCACAAAAATCTAACACCATATTTTGAAATTTTCAACTAAGCAATTTTAATAAGAAATCTTTTTGCTATATTATGCACATATAATTCACATTTCTCTCTCTCTCTCTCTCTCTATATATATATATATATATATATATATATATATATATATATATATATATATATATATATATATATAAACATTTCTAATTTAACTAAAATATAAATAAAACTAAGGTTGTGCAATGTTTTAATTCATATTTATTTTATGCCTAGACACAAAAAAAGAAAACCTTAATAAATTCACAGATTAAATTTTGATGGCCTGTGATTTTTTTTTTTTTTTTTTTTAATCCTTTTGCAACAGGAGTCACAAATAAATACACATTTATGGCTGAGACCGGCAGTCTCTTTTGCAAGTGTCTGTCCAGGAGGGTTTTTTGCAATTCTGCCTAAATATGTGAAGTTACCAAAATATAATTCATCGTTTTTAAAACATTCCAGAATACTGGCATAAATGTGTGACAGTCAAGAGGTGAACAAGAAAACATTTTAGCATGCCAGCATGCCAGAAGGAAAATCAGTGTGTTTCTTGGCATGTAGGTATGATAGTCTACACAAAAGAGTTAACATAAGAAAACACACAAAAGGGTTAACATGATTAAATTGACTCAATACTGCTTTTATCACATATCTTACTCGTATGGCAATTGAAATAAATATAGAAAATTAACTATAATCATCATCCTACCTTTATAGTTTTTTTAAGCATTCTAGTGATTAAAAAAGGGCTGAAAAAAAAACTAAGTGAAAGAATTTTCTATAGGAATATCCTTTTTAAAGAACTTTTGATTTCCAATCCCTCATCTTTCAGGGTAACTCAATCGAAAATTTTAGGACAGAGCTGATTTCTTAAAATAAATGTATTTTTAACTTATGGCTTAATAATATGTAATGCTTAGTTGATACTATTATTAAATTCACTATCGCAAAAACATGAGATGTTGCAATATGCTTCCTAGTTAAAAACATAATTTCTAATAACACAAGTATTTAAGAAAGGCTACTAAACTTTATTGTTACACAGAAGTCACATAATTGTGTAATACATACTTTTATTTTACTTTTTTTTTTTTTTTTTTGCTAAATCACAACTTGGACCTGCTTTTTCAGAGACTTTTCTATATCGTGCTTCATTAAACATATTAAACTGCAAGTGCATTTAACAAAGACTGTTACTTTTAAGTTCTTTATAAAATCTTTCTGGATACAGAAATCAAGAATTTAAGCAATTTCATGTACTTCAGATTGGCATACAATATAAAAACTGGTATGATTTGGCAAACACAGTAGCAAACTTGAGGTTAGTTTGTGGTTGAAATTGAATGGTATTTGTTTGTAATAGCAGCCAGTGAAATTCAACTGCCAGGCAATCGAGATATGTTGCTACGGTTATAATAGTGAAATCTCACCCAAATTAATTATAAAAAATATTATGAGGGAATACGAGTGCTACTGCTATTATTTATTTCTACATTCTCATTGCAGGAAAACTTAGTGTAATTTTAATGTTAATAATCATAGTTAGAAAACTTAGCGTAATTTTAATGTTAATAAGCAAGTATGAAACTGCTATTGCAAACAAGTACCAATTAATTTTTATGGGGGGAAATAAAGACAAGTGATGCTTGTTTCTATGTTGAATTTCCAAAGGAAAAGAGAAGTGAATGCACAATGAGCATTGACAGTACATTTTTAGCAGCAGTAGCAAACTTTCCATCACTTGTAAATGTATGGCATACTTCCCATGATGTATATGATAAATTTAATCTATACATGTCTTTTATATATATATATTCCTTGTAAAAGATAATACTGACAGTTAACTGATTCAATATTACTTTCACATATCTGATTTAGTGGGGTATTTCAGTTTAATGCGATAACTGGATTTAAGAACTGTCAATCTTGAGTGACTTTATATAAAACTGGGAACAAGGTAAACCAACACATTGAAAATTACCAGATTTTATAAAGTTTACTGGTATTTCTTACATTTTTAAATTCTGATACTTTTTTGCTTATGTACTACCCAAATTATATTTGTTTTAAAACAAGTTTTAAATATTATTTTACTTAACATTACATGTGCTAAAGTACATATGATTTATTATTTATTTTATTTAAAACTAAATAACTTCTGATTTACTATCAAAGAAAAATCTACAGATGAAGATATTAAGCATTTAT
Organism: Cheiracanthium punctorium; assembly: GCA_038373885.1. Lineage (NCBI taxonomy): Eukaryota > Metazoa > Arthropoda > Arachnida > Araneae > Cheiracanthiidae > Cheiracanthium > Cheiracanthium punctorium. The sequence goes on from JAWZYV010013905.1 coordinate 72,526, forward strand.
CATGTATGAAACATGAAAAACTGTCATAAAATGTATTGCTCTATTTTTCAGTGAGTAACACTCTCTGAAATAAATATCACTAACATTTGAAAAAAATAAAATACAAATATACAGAAAGCATAATTCAGTTTTTAAAATATATACATATTTCTGTGAAAAATGTCACTATTGCTATTTTCAGTTTTTATCAATGCCAGTATCATATGTTACTCAGAGATAGTTTTCTGGTATTCTTACATTAATTTTATTTTTAAATCTAAAATAGTAGCCATGGTTATGAACAAGACTTTGATTTGGAATGACCAATGATAAATTAATGTGACATACATACACAATCAATGTATATAATGACATTTGTACAAACTTTAAAGTAAGACTTTTGAGTCTTAAAAAGTACTTAAGCCTTCCAACTAGAAGGAGGAGGTACAGAAGGTGACTGTGTTCGATCTGGTCGATATTGCCTTCGAAAATCGTGCTGCTGACCCGTAGATTTCCCTTGATTATGGTGAGTACTTGGCGGCACAAACGAAGTTAAAGACAGCACATTCGGATGCAAAGGCACACCTGAAGCTAATAAATGTTGGGCTTGAGCTTGAAGTAGTGACTGAAACTGTGGATTGAGTTTACCTACTTGACCTATGGTACCGTGATTCAAAGCGGACGAAGACTTGGGAATGTAGGTTAGAGTAGTCCCAGATTTTGGAAGTGAAAATGCAGACGAATTATGTGCTTGGTGAGCAGGTGCTGGCAATGAAAGGCAAGAGTTCTGACGAGATTGTTGTTCGCGGACTGAGGAATGTGATTTAGATATTGTTTGAGATAAGCGATCAATCTCTTTTTCTTGCTGGAGTGCTTTTAAGAAGGCTGATTTCAAACTGTTAGTGTGTTGTGCTTTTAGAGCTTTGCGTATATTAGAATTGATGCAGGCTTCACAAAATACATTAAATACTTTCATACCATTTTTGTCAATTTCTTTCCATTTCCACGAACAAGTGAAATCTGTTGAGCACTGAGCACAACACAGGGGTTTCTCCCTGGGAGGGTCTTTTTTCACTTTGGTTAAGAAATCAACCACACAATCTAAGCCTAATAAGCAAAGAAACTCTACACTATTTGCATTTGGGAAAAAATTCAACTTCATGGGGGGTGCTTTAGGCAGTGGGATTTGTAAAAGCTGCTTCTCAAGCTGCTTTCTCAAAGCAAGTTTTGCAGCAGCTTGGCGTTGATATATGGTTTCTGGATCGATCTTCTCTTCTGGTTTGCTGACAACAGGGCTGGGTGCAGGGCTTGCTGATTTAGCAGGTGCTGCAGGTACCTTTAACAAAAAGAAGAAAAATAAGGAAAGGAAAATTGCACCAATTATATACATACCTAAGTACAGGCGCGTAGCCAGGAAAATTTTTCAGGGGGGGGGGATATGCGCCTGGAAAAAATTTCGGGGAGGGGGGGGATATATCCCGATGTCCCCCCCCCCCGGCTACGCCCCTGCCTAAGTATTATAAAAGTGTTTAGTTTAAGCATCATCAAATAGATCTTGGGAGCGGTAAAATTTCTTTACTGTTGTTTATGCATGCAGTCTGAAAGGAAAGTCAATCCTAGCTCCTGGAGAATATTGGAAGCAGGTCCTTTAACAAACCTAATTAGCAACTTAGTGAAAATCTAGAAAAATCTCTGAAAAATCAGAACTTCTCGTCATTACATAAGGGTGTAAAAATTAAGTCAGCACTATTACACAGTATGCTTTTTTGAGAATAATTTTCTCAACACAATACCTTCTATTTTACGAATTACATTAGCATGAGTTACTTCATTAATAAAATGAACTACTTATTAATGGTAATCATTACAAAATGCATTTACTTAATTGGAACTATTTTAATCAATATATTTTTTTAATTTATTGATATGTTTTTTCTAACATTATAATTATTTCTTAGTACTTATACACTTAAAATTATTGCTTGTAACTTATACAATTATTAGTGTGTTGTCCTTATTACTTGTACGATTATACTTAAACAATTAAATGAAAATATGAAATTTCATTTCATTTGTTATTAAAGATTAACAGAGAAACTCACACACATTTAAAATCAAAGTTTTTAAGAGCACTTTTACACTCAGGTTTTGTCATAAGGAAAGGTACAGTGAATGTAGAGTTGTGAAAAATACAAATTTTTAATGACAAAATACATAAAAATTCAAAATACTTTGCGAAATTAAAAAATACAAGATACAAGTATTTCCAAAATACACTCAAAATATGTACAATTTTATAAGTAGTATTATAATTGAAAAAAAAAAAAAGAAACTAAATTTTTAATCAAAACAGTATTATTTCAACATGTGAATAATGAACATTAGTTTGCTTCGAAATGATATTTTAAAAATAATTTGCAAAATTCACGGTGCTTTATAAACAGCGTTTGAGTAACAATATTTTTTTTTATTATTTTTTTTAAACAAGGTTATTAACAGCTGTTACTCATGATTACAATAATGAAATGAAAGCATATTTTTATCTTCAGTAATTTAAAAGTTCCAACATATATGTACTAATTAATGATGCATAAGTTAAATGTTTATGTCTAAAGAATATCAAAAAAGTACCCTCATTTGAAGAGACAGGTTAAAAACTTTACATGTCCTCTACATGTATATTTATTATTTATTGAATTCAGTTATAAATTGAACATGGGTACTCAGGCAAATTTATAATAAAATTTGTTTTACCTTTAACTGAATTTTTAAATTTGAGTTAGATTTAATATTTTTGCGAATTTTCAGTCTGGTCTGCCCCTTGGCTGTTACAAATAGTTTAAGATTCGTATTCTATGCATCAAATAGGTAAATTTTGCATTTTGTTGCATCAAAATCGGTCAACTAGAACCGGAAGTACGGAATTTCAGGTTTCCCCATTCACTAGTATAGCGTTTCTAGAAATCTCGAGAAATATTGTTCCTAGACCTTCGCTAACCTCCCTTTTGGGAACTTATTTTTGGCACCAAACTTGGCCCTATTTTGCCAAAAGTCGCCAAGCTTGGCGACAATTTTGGTCATTTGGTGTGATTTTCCCAATGGGGCTTCTAAAGTTAGTTTTTCTGCATTAACATGCATAATAGCCTAATATTACTCTATTTCTCTTCCATTACATAATCAAAAGTCCTGCTTTATTTGGAATCTTCGGGAAACTCCTTGTAGCTTCTGCGTTACCAATAAATAGAGGCATGACAGACCCCCAGTTCTGTGTTCATCGAGCTCTCGTTGAGTGAGTTTGCTGCTTTGCTCTGTGAATGGTGCTATAGTTCAATAGCCTTTTTGAAGATTTGTTTTTAAGTGCTGTGTGTAAATTCTTTGTTTCTGAGTTTTGAGAGACTGTATGCGATATCCCCTGTATATTTCCACTGAATTTTTGCCTGTGGAAGTGTTTAATTTTGTGTGAGAAATACAACATTTGTGAAACGCTTCTGTACTACCGAGATACTACCAAGCAGTGTGTACCAAGATACACACTGCTTGGTTATTGTATGTTCCTTGGAGAAAAAAAATTTTAATTTCACAATATTTTTAAATATGTACAAGCAATGGAACACCTTGCACAATTGTCACCCATGGCAATTTTTCATAATTTAGCGACTTATGTATGCTTATAATCATCATTTCACTAAAAGTCTGCAAATAAAACAGAACTTCATATGTTTTCTTTGCTAAAAATGGAACAGCTAGGATATGTTATTCCACCAATGTTAACTTTTATTTTGATTTACACCTGTGCAAAATTGATAATAATTTTCTATGTATGGTTGCCATTAAAACAGTTCTCCATATAATATAATGTATAATCCTTTGTAGAATGGCACACTTAACACAGCAAAAAAGTTCATCTTGGCATAATGGCAAATATTCAGGCTGTACCAAAACTGCTTTAACGACACAAAATATTTCAGCTCGGTTACGGGAAACAAATACCAAAGCTGGACCGTTTTTTTTTTAAAGTGCCATTTTGATGCAAAAATTAGAAATCACATCAAGCCATTGAAAGCTGCAGGTAGCTAATGCATCTGTTCCTTGGAACATAAAAATTTTAACTTCACAATATTTTAAATATGTAAAATTGTGAAACACCTTGACATTTGCCACCTATGGTGGTTTTTCATAATTTGGCAACTTACACATGTGTATAGTTAATAATCATCAGGTTTGAACTAGACTGCAGGATTCTGCGATTCCCGCAATACCACACTAAATCCCACTAAAAAAATGACAGTCGTGGGATTTTCCCACATGCTGAGTTGTTTGATTTTGATGGAGTAAAGAATCAAAAGATATCATTAAATTATATTGTTACCAAATTCATTTGTATATTATATTGTTAATTTTGATATTTATAATCTTAATTGCATTGTATTTTTTTAATGATATTAATTTTACTTGTAAATTGTGAAAAATAAATAAATTTTTGAAAATAAACAAAATTCTCAAATTCTCACATAGATTAAAAAAAATCTCAGTTAATTTTCAAGCTAAAGGGAGAGAATCTCAGCCAATTTTTTCCCCTAGTGTTAACCCTGATCAATTCACATTAAGTTTGTAAAAATAAAAAAAAAAAGAAATTACTTCATATGTTTTCTTTGCTAAAAACTACAGAACAGCTAGGATATCTTTCCACCAATGGCAACTTTTATTTTGCAATTTACACCTGTGCATAATCGATAATTATTTTCTATGTAAGGTTGCCATGAAAACAGTTCTCCATATAGTTGTATACATAATCCTTTGCAGATTGCATATTTAGCACTGTGAAATACTTCACTTTACCATGCTGGCAAATATCCAAGATGCATCTCTAGTAATCTTGGCGTTTCTATTAATCTGCATGCGAATTATTTTTGACTTTCAAGATATGGGGTGCTAACATTTTGGAACACACGCGTTTTAGATTTACTCTGCCTGGAGAGATAGCCTTTTACCAGATCGTACCAGTGATTTCAAATTGGCACTTTTTAAATCAGTTACAATTAGTTATTTTGTATTGAAAAAGCGAATAATTTGTAATCTGAAATTGCTATTATAATTCTGCCATAGTTTTGCTTTTGTTTGTCAATTTCAAATGATTCTACATACTTGGAATTGCTTTGTTGCAAAGACATGAATGAATGCTGGCAAAAATTTCCAAACCTGGCAACCATCATGCTCATTTTTCCTATTTTTTATTAATACCTTCTAAAATAATTCGAATTTCCAAATTTAAGTCAGCATAATGGCTTCTCTGGAATTTTTCAAATCTGTGCACCTTTGTCGAAACTCAACTCCCCACAGTTTTGGAGGAGATAGCATGACAAGCTTTTGGCAGCAGCGGCAGCTGGAGTTACTTTTTTTTTAGAACTCATAGAATTCTCCAAAGATAAGAAATAGTGTTTAAAATATCTACTTATATAATATGCTAACATATGTGGTACCAAAATCGACAATATTTCGACGATGCGAATGCCAACAGCTAGATGTAAACATTAGTGCAATAACAATAACACATGTGCGAAAATCCAAATTAACAGTTCAATGACGTCAAATGGAGCAAGCATATGTCACACAGTAGCTAGATAACAAAATAATAATGGATACACAAAAATGCAGGATCTTTCGGACTTTTTCACAGCTTTAAAATATCGAATTTACAATACTTGGCACATTAAACACCCATCTAAAAAATGTTACAATGCATTGGGCTAAAGCACATTTTAGTTATTTGCTGTTTCAACATCAGCTTTTATGATGGCACCCAAAATGTGCAGCAACACTAACCTAAATAAATTTAATGACAAATGCTGTTAAAACAAAGAAACATGATTTTCATAGAAATGAGTGCAGAAATTTAGTCAACACTGCACTGAGTATAAAGAACAGTAAGGTATGGGGCGGCAAAGCTGGCCGCCTTGGCAGCTAGTTTTAAATAATTTTCTAAAACAGATTTATATTTTAATTTTTGTAACATACTTAAAAAGTCTTTTTAAATTGTATTAATTAAATATTTTGTTTTAACCAATAAGTTTTTAATCAGCTAATTAAAATGGCACCCTGGTACAAAACAAAAAAAATAATTTTTTTAAATGCTTCCAGTATTATTTCTAAAAAATTTTTTTTGAATTTTTGGAAGCTGAAAATAAGCTTAAATTGATGATAGCTTGTTCTAAGATAAACCTAACTGTTAGCTAATGATACAATTTGTTTTCTGAACACATCCTTTCCCAGAATTAGTTTCCTGCTTTTAATCTTTTTTTTTTTTTTTTTTTCCCGAATTTAGTAAAATGTTGAGAATTTACAAAATTTCACAAGAACATGATTTGAATATTTATAATACCAAATCTTGTCAATGGTTTGAATTACCAAATTTTGCAGTTGCTCCACTTTTATATAAGCAAAACAGTAGTATAATAAGAGGAGAGGGGCAGTCTGCTCCAGGGTTTCAAGATAAAAACAAACATAGGGGCTGGCAGAATGCTGACGTTTAGAAAGAATGTGGCAGAAAACTAAAGAACTGAAATAGAAGCAGACAGCAATAACCCTAGCCACACCATTGAAGCATCAGACCATTATTATGCTGAATTTCAGGAAAAGCAAAATGTATTTAAAGTGCTGTAAGAGCATGGATCGCTCAAATTTCAGATCAATTTCTGGAAATTTCCACAAAATTTAAGAATCACTAAATGTTGCTATGCTAAGTTATTTTCTGTATTACCCATAGTTATATACGATTAGTAAATATCTGCAATAATTATGAATACTGTGTCGTAAGAATGCTGATTAAATAGAGTAATCATTCAGAAGAAAAAAAAATTGCATGTGAATAAAATAATTAAAAGCATCTTTATTAAATACGTATGTAAATGCATGTTCTTTTCAAAATATATGTAAGGTTACTTGGGAAAAAAAATAATAATCATTTGACAAACCAATATTTATACATTTTTATATGCAGAACTATATAATTGGTGATAAAATTTGAAAATAAGATTGTTTAATAATACGTATTTATCAAACCTAACTACTTATGTTTCAGAATAGACAGATGGAATCGGAAGTTTTTAAATAATTTTAGAAATTTTGAATTTTCCATCCTCATTTTCTTCTCTTAACTCCTAAATGAATTGAGCAGGTAGTTCTGCTGATTGAACTTTTCAGCTGAGTCAACTAAAAGCAAAACATACCGAAGGGGACACTTTCCGGGTCACTTGGCTTGTGCAAACAAAAACAAAGACAGTGAAAAGGGCAGTAACAATATTTCTATACAAAAAAAGCATTTTAAAAAGGCATATTTGTGGTAAAAGCCCGATTTCATAGATAATAATTTTGTGAAAGGGTCATTTTCATTAATCCTATTTAATGATTGGGTTATTATAATCAATCATATTTCTCTGAAGTGGCCATTTTATTACTGCACTTTTGTGATGGGCCACTAAACAAACCCAAAATGATGTGTAAGAAATAAAATGTTGTGATTGTTGAAAAATAGCAATAAAAATATGAAACAAGAGGGTGTAGAAGAAAGAAAGTTGTCAGGCGATAAAGAGACGATAAAAGGGCTGCCGGGCACTGCACCCAACCAAATCAGTCTAGAGCCAACAATATATCCTATTAATAATACACAAACATGATGTTTCCTCTTTCTACTTCATTTACCATGAGTAACGAGCAATCCAGAAAAATTTATAAGGCCAAACAATATTATACTGTTCAAAATAGGAGTATGAAAGACTGTTTCCCTTCCTGTTTAGTTGAACTTTAAGGTCATAAGTGATCATTAATACCACTTTATGAATAGGGAAAAGTAAATGTCAGCAATTTTATGCTTTTCATTCAAGCATCCCAATTTGAGCAATTTGTGGTGTAACGATTAAATAATTTAATGTCAGACAGCAAAATTCATTTTCAGTATTTTGAAAATACAAGGTAATGTATTTTAAAATACACTTCAAAATACTTTGATTTTTACTAGTGAAAATGCAAAATACCATATACAAATGTATTTTGAAAAGGTATTTCAAGTACATGTATTTTTTTTTTTTTATTACCAACGAGTTAAAGTACCTTGTATAAAAATGTACTATAAATATTTGTTTGAGCCATGTATAAATATTTGTTCATCACATTATTATTATTTTTTTTTTTTTTTTCCCCCGAGTAGCCTTACATATGTATTGAAAAGAACATTCACTCACATACGCATTTACATAGAACATGCTCCAAGATTTAGAATTTTAATTGATTTAAAATATTCTTTTGGACATAATGAGAAAGAAAGGGATGTAGGAAAATGATACAAGATTAATAATCATAGAGTTAAATTCACAAGAGGTTTAATACAAAGTGTAGTACGATAATTCATACAAATTGACATCTAAAAGAATAAAATAAATAAATAATTTTTTACATAGTCATAATCAAATACGATAGTTCCTCATAGCTAAAACAAATGAGAATTCTTGCTATAAACATTATGTATAATACATTTTGAAAACAAAATAATCTTATTTAAAGGTTATTTTCTCTATGCAATATCCCCTGCTCCAACACTGAACCATTCTGAAAAAGACCTGAAAATACAATTACCTTCTTTTATAACATATCTCAAAAACAAGTCCAGAACTTGCAACTTCAAATTATATAATAAAACAGAAAACAACCCTAATAACAGATAAGATATTAACTACATATTAAAAAAATGGGAATAGTTAAAATGCATATACTTACTGGAGTCACAGTGATTTGATTAGACAGATTTTTCAGAAGAGGATACTGATTTAAAGTATTTGATTTAAGCTGAGAGCTTTGAGTTACTGTTACAGGCTTTGAAGAAGTAGTGTCACTTTTCACAAGAGTAACAGGTTTCGGAGAAGGATATCTCTGAGGTCCATTGTTACTAATTGCCATAGAATTTGTTTTTATCTCCTAAAAATATAAAAAAAACAAATGAAAATACAACAAAATTTATACGTTTCAGAGCAAAATTTTTTGCATAAAAACTTTGCAAGAAAATTTTTCAATTGCAATGCACATTTTCCTACTAAACCTATTTTATTTGAAATTTAATTCAAAAACAAAACATTTAATACAGTGTTCTTCTCAGAGCTTTTCAGGTGGATGCACTGCCCAGCTGATTTTATTGACCACCTGCCTGAAAAAAATAACAAACAAGATCCCTCTCCATGCTTTAGTTAGCTTTCGATTGGTGTCAGTCAGACAGAAATTCAGATTTCACTTGCCTGTTTTGTGTACGATACACAAACTCAATACCAAATCACGGAAGAGGAAACTCAAACTGTTGTTTCTTTAAGGCTGAACCTAGTGTGAAGTGTAAAAGTAACAAAAAAATTAATACCCATATGTATTGACTACAGACTCACTTCACTGTACTAAGTATTTCTTACCTCAATCGAATCCTAGCCATGTAAGAACAGACACAGAGCCATACGAGAACTGATCTTACAAGAATCATGGTTGTAGTGATAAAGAAGTGCTCACGTGATAAACAAAAAAAAAAACCCTTTTGTTTAAAACATTTGTCTTTAAATTTTAGTGAAACTTCAATTTCCTACACTTCTATACCTATTAACTTTTATGCATAAAATTTATGCATTTCGGCAGAATATTATGCATAAGGCACTTTCTTATAGTCATTTCAAAATTTTTATCTTTTAGTTGCATTAACATTCTTCAGAAATAAATTAACATATACTGGGCCTGATAAAAATGAAATAGGCTTTGTTTTGTTTTCCACGATTTCTGCTTTTCACAAAATCGGCAATTGTGAAAGCACATTACATTCAGACCTGAGCCGTTCAATAATTAAAAATGTACCATTGTCTAAGCATTTTGGGGCAAGAGGAACAGATTCTCTTTTTCACTTTTTAAGAGTCAGCAGAGCCACTAAGGCAGAGGCAGCTGGCCTGGAGCCCTACATCAAGAAATGATACAGTTTAGTTATTGAAGCATAAATGTGTAACCATTTTCTAGGAAATTTACCAGATAAATACACAAAAATTCCCTTAAAAAAAAAAAAAAAAAAAAAAAAAGCTGTTGTGCTATGCTAAAAAATTCTTTTTTCTTCTTATTCTTTTAAGAACACCACTTTTGAGTTATTACTGGAGTTGGAGCTACTAGCAAGGCAGCCAGCTTTACAGCCGCATACAATATTGTTCTTTATACTTGGTACAATGTTGGTCAAATTGTTAGACTCATTTCAATGAAAATCATGTTTATTTTAACAGTATTTGTCATTAATTGATTTAGGTTAGGAGTGCTACAAATTTTGGATATGATCATAAAGCTGATGGGAGCCATGGCAAGTACTGGCAAAAAGACATATTGGTATCATTTCCATTCATAAAATGATTATAAAAATAACTTTAAAGGGTGATAACGTGTTGTACAAATTCCTATATAAATATTTCTTAAATTACAGCAGCTGTGGACTTTCTCCAGTTAGTGCTCAGTGCGCTGCCCAATGGGGAAAGTATCCACTAATGTTTATATCTACTTGTTCCTGTGTAATGCAGATTCCTCATTCCAATTGTTTGGGAATACTCTCTAAAAGTCAGTAAAAATTCAAACAGCTTTTGCGAACTAGGTGACATTATCAGGGCTTAGCGCGAGTCAATTCTTTCACTAAAAGTCACTTTTTTTTTTTCAGATTGGTTACATTTAGTACCTATTTTTTAATTTTACTAGTACTAGTACCGTACTACTTTTTACTTTTTGAATAGTTAACGAAAGCATACCTGCCAACCTGGGAAAATTAACATCAGTAAAATCTTGTGCTCATTTCAGTAAATTTCCACCTCACATCAGTAAAACTAAGTTCATTTTTTGTTAATTACTAGTGTTCTTGTTACTACTTGTTAAACTAAGTTTATTTATTGTCAAAATGCTCTTTAATTTAATTTTTAATATCATTTTCATTCCGGAGGGGATTTCCGGAGGGGTGTAAAAATTTAAATTTAAAATAGGAATAACTTTTTATTCTTACGGAATTGGAGCGTTAAATGAAAGAGTACTAAAGGAAAAATATTTACTCTCAAGAGGGATGGAAAAGTATTGAACTGAAAATCTGAACCTGCCCTATTCAATTCTGCTTTCTTCTTTATTGGTTTCTTCGAGAAAGGTGGGGGGTGGGGAGGTAAAAAATTACATTTAAAATCAAAATAGGAATCAATTTTTATTCTTACGGCATTGGACATTTAAATAAACGAGTGTTGAAGGGAAAGTATATATTCTCTGGTTGGATGGAAAAAGATTATACTGAAAAAAATTGAGAACTTCGAAAATTGCCAAACAATCCGTAAAATGACTCGTCATATCCGTACATCAGTAAATTAACACTAAAATCCGTATATTTTACGGATAATCCGTAAAAGTTGGCAGGTATGCGAAAGTGACCAATCTGAGAAGAAAAAAAGGGACTTTAGTAAAAAAAGTGACTCGTGCCGAGCCCTGCATTATGAAGAAACGATTTTAATTGGTCTAATTAAGGCATCAGAATGACATGTAATATTTGTGGATATGTATGCATACATTGAAATAAATGGGAACCCAAGAAAAATGTCTGTCCCGGATATTCTAAGTTACATTCCTATTTTACTTTCATACTCATAGTTTGCAGCTAATAAGATAGGAGCATATGCTCCTGGTTTATTTCCACCTCTGCATGAAAGTTAAGACCAGGAAGATCCTAAAATTTTACCAGGAAAATTATTTAGATGCATTTGTGAAAGAATTATTCATTTCCTAATTCAATAAGGAAATTTTATTCTAACCATTTCAATGTTTAGTTTTGAAACTAAATATGCAGGCATTTGTGAAAGAATTATTCATTTCCTAATTCAATAAGGAAATTTTATTCTAACCATTTCAATGTTCAGTTTTGAAACCAGGGTTGGCAAGTTTATGACGCATGATAGTTTTTGACGGTTTTAACCATGGTTTGAATTATCACGTCAAAAACCTCAAATATTGTACTTGTAATATTACAAATATTAATTGATGTCTTTACATTACATACATTGTATAAGTTATGAATATGTGTGAAATGTTAATACTAATTTTTAAGAAATACAGTCATCTTTTACATATTTTTTTATAAAACATTGCCTAGAAAAAAGAGAAAAAGTGGAAAGAAAATTAATTATGTATCCAATATAGCCAGAACAATACTCTTGCTATAGTCAGAACAATATTCTATCGTAAAAAGATAATCAATATCTCTGGTCTTATAATATTAAAATTCTAAATTATCAATTTCAATAAAAAATTAGTTATGCTTTGTGGAAAAAATGAACGAAACTAATAAGTATTATTTCATTGTAAAATATATTGTTCTTTGTATCTGTAATGAATTAATCAATCAATATTTAGAAAAATAAAGCACTATAATTAGCAAAAAATGTTTACTTTGCTTACATCTGTCAGGGTTATTTTATTTATTTTTAAGAAAATAAGAGTATTTTGTGTTTTATAAGATTGTGTGCATACTCATTACATTTAAGTTCTGAAAGTTTTTGCTAATTCTATTTTGAATGTGAAGCTTTTGTATACTGATAATTAATGGTGTTGATCTTTATTTTATTTAAATGACTGAAATTACTATGTTATTGGCTGTTGCTTAAAACCCTTTCAATTTAGGTTTTTAGATTAAATCAAAAATAAACTTAATGTTTCCTTTTAGGAATGTTTAGCCATACCTTCATGAGAAAAACAGCCGACCATTATTTATGTAATTGTATATACAGTACCATGTATCGTATTGAAAATGATCTATCTGCCATTTATAGTTGTTTACAGGAGAAAAAAAAATTCCAATACATTACACTCTATGGGCAGTCATATTCTTACAATTCTACAATCAGTATATATAATGTTATGTATATATATTATATTTCTAAAGTTGCATCATATAAATGTATTAAACTAATTATAATGAGCTCAACTTGTATGTTAGTTTGTTATTTTTTTAATATAATTAGTTTAATTATCCATTTAATTTAATGCAAAATGAAAATATACTGCATAATTAGTTTGGCATTTTGTTCTCTTTCTTTAATAGATTAGTTTTTGACGGTTTAAACCAGTTTTTGACAGTTTAAACGAGTTTTTGACATCTAAAACCCAACCCTGTTTGAAACTAAATATGCAGGCATATTTAGCTACCCTAACATTAGGGGGGGGGGGGGGGGGGAAGCTGAACTTTACATGGCATTAAATCTGAGGATTGGAGGAGACAACTTTATAAACCTGTATATTTTAACTGCTATTAAAAGATTTATTATCATACATGCATACATTTTCAGTACTTTTAATTAATTTTAATCTATAAGAATAAATCAATTCTCCCATAAAAACAAGTTTGTAAGACGACACGAACTCCCAAAATGACAGAAGAGACTCGCATCTCACTTACACAAAAAACATTTTATTAAAAAAAAAATAAACACTGCACGGATTACACATAAAAAGAACAACAGCCATAGCTCACTCCATCTTAGCCTCGCTACCCTCTACGAACTCAAAACGATTCCCTGGCGGAAGCGTCACTGCTTTTATTTTGCCGCTGCAGTCCTAGAGTTTGGCTGCTCAGGTGGGGAACACCTGTTACAGACTCCCCCCCTGGCCACGATGACGTCCCGGCGAGTGGCCAGAAGAGCTGGATGGTAACTGAGTCTCTCTTTTGGCACTTCGACGAACAGTCTTTGGAGGGCTACTCTTGGGAGGTCGTCTCCTCTTCCTTAGGGGGGCGACAGGCACAACATCAGAAAGAGGAGTTTCATTGAAAGGGGTGAGAGCAGAAGTGTGGTATGTGCCAAGCAGGATATCCGGCACTTCCGGGTTAGCAACTTCATAGGTTGTAGGGGAGCGTTGGGTAATCACAATATAGGGGCCATCCCTACAGGGTTGAAACTTAGCTGTTTTCTTTTTCGCTTTATTGCTTAAACGATGTAAATTTACCCATACTTTATCACCTGGCTCATACCTATGTGCCCTTCTTCTACTCTCATCAGCATACTTTTTGTGCTGGTCTTGCTTCTTTTCTACAAGATCTTTGATCTCGGTTGAGATCCGGGCGAATTTCTTCAGATAAGGTGTAATTTCAGCGATGAAATTATAGTTGTCAATCACCGCTCTTACATCATGTTGCACGTCATCAATTGTTTGTAATTCTCTTCCGAATTGGAGAAATGCAGCTGTGTGATTTGTTGTATCACACTTCGACGTATTCATTGCAAAACGGATGGTCGCAAGTTTATCTGACCATGACGTATGATCCTCACCAACAAGTATTGCTAGTTTTGGTTTTAGATCCCGATTCTTTCTTTCAACTGGATTGGCCTGGGGCCAATATACGGGTGTAAAGACTTGGGACACTTCGAGTAGGTAACACAGTTGCTGTAGGACAGCACTTGTGAATTGTGGGCCATTATCACTTATGACACGTCTGGCTAATCCATACCTCAGGAAAATCTCTTCAAACAAAGTTATGGCACACTCTTTCGCCATCGCCTCTTTCAGAGCAAAAAGTTCTACCCATTTTGTCGACGTATCTTCTACGATGAAAATCCACTTCTTTCCATCTGCAGTCTCTGGTAAGGGACCAAAGAGATCTATGGCGAGTGTTTCGAAGCGTTGGGCATAAGCGGGAGTTCTCAATAAACCTGCAGGTTTCTGATTGCTTGGCTTAAATCTGCTACACTCGGCACAATTTTTGAGGTAATCGGTAATAAACTTCCGCATTCCAGGGAAGTAATATCGCAAGGCCACTTTGTAGAAGGTGCCCTCGGCTCCGTAGTGGCCGGCAGTTGGGGAATCGTGGTACTCCTTTAGCACTCTCGTTCGTTCATGGATAGGGACGACTAGTTGAGCCTCCTCGGCTTCCGAGTCTGGTGCATACCTGTAAAGGATTCCCTGGGACATCAAATATCCCCGCTGTGTCCAGTTGGCATAATTTTCATCTGTGGTGTTACTCTCGAAACAGTCTATTATCTTTTTCAGATCTGGATCCTTGAGTTGCTGCTCCCGGATGTCACTTGGCTTCCGGACTGGGAGGTCAATGGCAACCGCACAAATCTCACCCGATGGCTCCTTGTGTTCACATGCAGGACGTGATAGCAAGTCTGCAATAACGTTGGCTTTTCCTGGCAAGTAGTCGACTTTCAAGTTGTACGACTGAATCTGTAGGGCCCATCTTGCTAATCGGCCGGTTGGCGATTTTAGACTTAATAACCATTTCAAGGGCTGGTGGTCAGTAATCACCGTGATCTCTGCTCCTTCCACGTATCCCCTGAATTTCTCTAATGCCCAAACAACTGCTAGGGCCTCTCTTTCCGTTGTGGAATAGTTCTTTTCAGCTGGTAGTAGAAGTCGGCTGGCATATTCGAGCGGGTGTTCCTCTGGACCTTGTCCTTGGGTAAGGACAGCTCCCAGAGCGTAGCCGGATGCATCCGCCCTTATGACAAAAGGCTTTGATTCGTCCACTTGACTCAACACTGGCGGTGAGATCAACTTCCTTTTCAGGGTTTCAAAGGCCTGTTGTTCATCCTCCCCCCACTTCCACGTGGCTTGCTTCCTGGTCAATTGACTCAAAGGTCTCGAGAGGTCTGCGAATTGGGGAATGAATCTGCGGTACCAACTACAGGTCTGTAGGAAACTTTGAACCTGCTTTACGGACTTCGGGGGAGGAATTCGGGCAATTGCCTCCACTTTAGCCGGGTCCACTTCTATTCCTTTGCTTGTAATGAAATGTCCTAAATACTTAACTTTATGGCAAGCAAAGTGGCACTTAGCACGGTTTGCATGTAACTTAAACTTTTGGAGTCTCTCAAAAACATGCCGTAAGTCCTCTATGTGTTCCTCGAAGGTCGAAGACAACACGATGATGTCATCCAGGTATACAAGCGTATTGACCTTCAGACCATTTCTGAAAAGATCCATTAACCGCTGGAAGGTCGCTGGCGCTGTCTTCAAGCCAAAAGGCATCCTGGTGAACCGGTAGACCCCATACTGGCAGACAAAAGCCGTTTTATCCTTGTCCGGAGGATACATTTGTACTTGATGGTACCCCGATTTCAAATCTATAGTTGACATATAGGCAGTCTGTTTGGCTTTATGCAACAAATCATCCATGCGTGGCAATGGATATGGATCAGGCTTCGTGATAGAGTTTAACTTGCGATAGTCTACACATAATATAAACTCTCCATTTGGTTTCGGGATCAAGACTACAGGTGCTGCGTATGGAGAATCGCACTCTTCTATGGTTCCTGCCGCAAGCAAGGCATCGATTTCCTTCTTAAGAAACTTCTCTCCTGGCAGGAGATAGTCGGTAAGGAATAGAAGCCATGGGAGGGGCATTTCCTGTCTCGATCCTATGTTCTATAAAGGGAGTCGGCTCTCCCCCCGGCCGGAACGTATCTTCATGTTCTATCAATAAAGCATCAAGTTGTTTCTTTTGACCCTCTGTCAGTTGTTCACCTTCATCTGCACGGAGTTTGAAGTCACACTTTGGGGTATGGGTGACGTCTTCTTCTGCAACCGCAATGACCTCTTGTTTTGGGGCCGTATTGACTTTTTCTTTGAGACCAGTGTCGTCTCGTTCCTCTGCCGAAGGAGGTATTTTGTAGCCTTCGACGAAGGGAAACCGCTTTCTTGGGTTGTCCCTGTAATACCAATTTTGGTCTCCTAAGTTTAACACCACTTTAGCTTTCTTCAAGAAGTCTGTCCCGAGTAGGGTACGATTTCCTTTAGCCTCTGGGAGAGCAATAACATTCATCTTGAAAGTACGTCCTTCGAGTTGTATTGTCACTCTTGTAGTGTATACGTCTTTGTCAGTCTGGCTACCATCAGCAAGAGTCATCCGTAGATTGGACTTTTGAAACTGGACCCCTTGATTCCTCAGGATCTTGTATAGTCCTTCACTAGCTACTGTGTGGCTTGCTCCACTGTCTGGGCAGGCGGTGCCTACTACTCCATTTATGGTAACCAGCAGGCATGCGGTGGGTTCCGAGGTGGACAGGCTCTGGAGGTTGAAGTGTCCAAAGTTGGCGGAGGCAAGGTTTGGCGTTGGAGTGCAAACTGGACACTTAGCTCTGACAACTCCAGGCTTACCGCAACCATAACAAGTCAGAGCTGGACGCTCCTGTTTTTCACCAGCGTTGAGTTTTTCGGATTTAGGCAGTTGTTTGCCTGGTTTCTTGTTTAGAGCATTTCTTGAAGTTTCCTCTTTGACGGGGTAAGGTTTCTTTTGCATTGGTGGTGCGTTGTATTTTTTGTGGCTTAGTCTAATGTTATCGTAAGCATCAAGCTTTTCCACAAGTTCTAAGGGAGTGTTTAGATCGGGCCAAGAGTCGAGAAAGTGTTCTTTCACTTCAGGGGGAACTCGTCGTTTTATTTGGTCTGTGAGGACAAGGTCTCTAAGTTTGTCGAAGGTGGTGATGTCTAATTCTGTTAACCAACCATCTAAGTAGCCATCTAATTCGAAGTAGAAGTCTCGCCAGGTGCAGGTGGGATTCTTGCGGTGAGATGAGAATAGCTGTCGAAACCTTTCAGCAGAGAGTTTGAAACGCTTAAGAAGTAGGCCCTTGACCTTCTGGTAGTCTTTGCATTCTTCCTCAGGTTCCCGAACGACCATTCTGCCGACTTCCGGCGGGAGGGAACCAATCAGGTAGGGGACCCAGGTAGTCTCCGAAACCTTCAAAAATGTTAACTGCCGTTCAAATAAACTTAGGTATAGCGCCATGTCATCTTCTTTTGGATCAAACTTGGGTAAGATCCCCTTCAGATCCACCTTGGGCTGTTCCGGCTCAAGAGCTGAAGAAGTGGTAGATGCAAGGTTTGACTGGGAGGATTTTTGAATCTCAAGTTGCAGTCTCAGCTTTTCTAGCTCAAAAGTTTGTTCTCTGGCTTGTTTCTCTTCCTCTAGGGCTCGTTCTCTGGCTTGTTTCTCTTCCTCTCTCCTTTCCACCAACTCCGTATCAGCTAACTTTTCTCTTCTTACGCGCTCCTCAATTATGGATGTCAACATGTTTTTTGTTAATTCTTCATCATATTCTTTTGAATCGGTTATCAGTTTCTTTAATTGGGGCACTTTAAGGTTTTCCACCCCCTCCAAACCCAGTTCTAGGGCGAGGAGTCGTAGGTCATCTTTTCGGCCTTTTCCGAGGTAAGCCATTGTATTACAGGAGCACAAATAGAATTTATTGAGTTACGGTTTTTTATATTTACTGACAGAAAGGCTTAGATAATTTAATTTTCAGGCTTTCTCAGGAGTGAGCAGAAACAAAACCTAACCTGAGCGACATTCACACCGATGCCATTAGACCTGAACTTCGCTTAAACAAGAATTATCCATAACTTTCAAAATAGTAACTAAAATGCAACAATTTAATTGATTAGGGCCACCAATACCACTACTTACTACTAAGCAACAACAAACCAAAAATACAATTCTGCCAATTTCAAATTTTCATCAAATTAGAATTAAACCAAAATTAATCATAAACAAATTCAAAACAATACCATTTTCTGAACAAAATGAAACAAAACTATTTTTACAAAATCAAAACTAATCTTACTCATCAAACCAAATTAATGCTATTCATCACTACTAAAACAAAACATCAAACTGCAAAATCCGATATATACATATACAAGAACATAACTAGCTATCACAATCAATAGAACATATATTTCAGTTTAACTAGCATAAATTTCCACTTTTATGGGCATTCCAACAATTTTAGTGCACACAACTCTACACAGAGTTTCGTTTCAGAAATTAATATTCTATCAAAAGTCTGGGTGACTTTTCTCTATTTACAGTCAGTTAGGACCATTTTTGTTTGTTTTAAAACTTTTCAAGCAAACAGATTTGCCAACTATATCCGCCAGGCAACGGTTTTGCCAAAATATGATTTAGAATATTATTTTCGCTTTATGCACCAAATTATACCCAAAATACTAATTAAACATTCTTTTATACGCTATTTACCTCTACAGCCAGTTTGGGCGGGAAACCGCCAACAAATTTCTATGCACATACAAAACACAAAATCCAAACGAAATTGTTCTTAAAAACATAATCAGGCAAAAGGATTGCCAAAACATATTAAAATATACAAATAGATACTATTTACAAAATAACTTTAGAGTACTTAACTCATTTAACAGCAGACGAAAACGAAAACAACGTTCTACCTCATCCAGCTAAATCCAAACGTTATATCCATTCCACGGCCTTTTACGTTGGGTGCCAAATTGTAAGACGACACGAACTCCCAAAATGACAGAAGAGACTCGCATCTCACTTACACAAAAAACATTTTATTAAAAAAAAAATAAACACTGCACGGATTACACATAAAAAGAACAACAGCCATAGCTCACTCCATCTTAGCCTCGCTACCCTCTACGAACTCAAAACGATTCCCTGGCGGAAGCGTCACTGCTTTTATTTTGCCGCTGCAGTCCTGGAGTTTGGCTGCTCAGGTGGGGAACACCTGTTACAAGTTTAAAATTCATTAGGAACAGAACTTTAATAGGAAAATAAAATGCATAAATATCTATGTGTGTTATTTTACAAAGTTCTTAATTTCAATTCTGTTATATTTATATATTTCTCTCTCTCTCTCTCTCTCTCTCTATATATATATATATATATATATATATATATAAAACATATAAAATTAAACATCCTCTCAAAATTCAAAATTTCTGTTTGCTTGCTTCAAAATTCTTCAGGGCATAATGACTTTCGTTTTCATCAAAGATTTTGTATCAGGATCTAAATTTAATTCAAATGCAAGTAATATATCTCCCCTCTTTCCATGGTCTTCTGGCACCACACTTCGCAAGAATTTCCTTAGGCTAGCAGGCCAGGCAGTTTAACAACCAATAATTGCATCTCTTTTAGCACATGTGATACTGTATAGAACACGTGATCCGAGGTTATATAAGTTGAAACTCAGCTCGGAGCACAGATTCTTCGTGACTTTACTTGCATGTAAAAACTATGTGAAATCAAATAAAAATATGTCTTCGCAATCTCGGAGTGTTTTTCTGTACAACACAGCCCCAGCCTGAGTAAACCGTCCTACATCTGCGCCGGGCAGTCCTCCGACAGCGAGACCCCGGTGCTGAGCTTAACCCGAAGACGAAACTACAAATGCCGTCTTTCTTCCCAACACCATCCGACTACGAAAAGCATTACGACGTTCGTCTAATATTATAGAAGTTGACCAGGATTGTACTCTGCTCGGGAAAGAAGCATCTTTCTCCAACTAATGCAGTTTAATTAAATTGGAATCTGTGATCTGCATTTCTTTTGAAAGAAGCCTACGAACTTCCCTTTCAAGGACGCCACTTCGGGTTTTTTCATCGATGTTCTTATTCCTCCACCCCCCCCCC